>JBBPBT010000460.1:5039345-5075878 GCA_037974875.1 Cicer bijugum | reverse complement strand
ATTCCCCATTCTTAATACTCGTTTAACTTAATGGTTTTCAAATTCCACACAAAACCAACTTTCACATACTTTCACAATCAATCCCTACTTCATTCCAAATCATTTTCCACACAAAACAAACTCACACATACTTTCACAATCAATCCCTACTTCATTCCAAATCATTTTCCACACAAACCACACAAAACAAACTCAAATTTCATCAGTTATCAATTTAGAATACGTCAAAACAACGAACACAAATCAACATAATCCATCACTCAAACACAACAAGTTTCATATACTCAAAATCATACATAAATGGGTTTAAAATTCATTCTCCATAAAACCTTACTTTAACCCTAACCAAATTCTTTTCCACACAACCACAAGTAAGTCCCTAAATGCAAACTAAAAGTTTGGAAGGAGCCCTTACCTTCACTTTAGCTTTTTCGTCCGATTACGGTACCGTGAGCAAATCCGGTAAAAATCTCCGCTCGCAACGCCGCTTCCAAAGTTAGCTCACTAGCACCGTAGTGTAGTGGTGAGCAACTTTCCCTTCTATCACTTCTTGAAACGACGCTTAGATCTAGATGAAACGAAGAGATTTGAGTTTGAATCCCTAATACCGTTTTTCTCCGTTTTCGAATCAAAGAGGAAGAGTGAAGTTGAGAAATCCTTGTCCTATAACCCACTATCAATTTCGAACTCTAAGGGAGGAAAAGAAAGCAAAAACGAGCAACAATGGAGGGAGGAAGAAATTTGTTCACGCGAGGCAGTGAGGAAGAAGGAAATTCTGATTTTCCTTCCTTTGTTTTTCCTTTCTCTCTTTTTCTTTCCTTTCTACTTCTCTTCTCCTTATTTCTTTCTTTTCCTTTTCTATATATATATAAATATATATATATATATATTAATAATAATTAACAAATATCTACAACTTTATAGATATTTATTAAATTACTCTTTTACCCAAAACGCATAAAACTATTCGTAAAAGATTCACCGCAGTTAATTAACTTTTTTATTGACGAGTAATTTTAATCAAGCATCAAAATACCTTTTGATTATATAAACTCCAAAATATTAATAACTTTGGCTAAAAAGCCCCTGAGTTCAATACCAAGATCCATTAAAATACATAAAGTACACTTTAAAATTATGGGTCTTACATTACTACCCCCCTAAAATTAGTTTCGTCCTCGAAACTATGCGTCGATAAATAACTCTGGGTGTTGTTCTCTCATCTTATTCTCCAGTTCCCAAGTCGCATCTCCAGTAATTGGGTTCCAAATCACTTTGACTAACGAAACATCCTTGGTCCTCAATCGCTTGATCTTCCTGTCATCAATTCTCACCGGTGGTACTTCGAATGACAAGTTATCCTTTAGCTGGATTGTGTCTGGTTCGATCACATGAGATGGATCTGCAAGATATTTCCTCAATTGTGACACATGAAACACATCATGGATATTGGAAAGTATCGGAGGTAATGCAATCCGATAAGCAACGGGCCCAATTCGTGCAGAAATCTGATATGGTCCAATGAATTTCGGAGTCAACTTCTTCGATTTCAATGCTCTACTAACTCCAGTAGTAGGTGTGACTCTCAGAAATACATGGTCACCCTGTTCGAATTCCAAAAGTCTGCGACGCTTGTCCGCATAACTCTTCTGACGATCCTGTGAAGTCTTCATTTTCTCCTTGATTTTCCTCACCTTAGCTGTAGTCTGTTGCACCATCTCTGGTCCGACGATCATATTTTCACCGTCCTTATACCAACACAAGGGCGTTTGACACTTGCGCCCGTATAAAGCCTCATATGGCGCCATTCCAATACTCGCGTGGAAACTATTGTTGTAGGTGAACTCAATCAATGGAAGTACATCATCCCAACTTCCTCGATCATCTAATACACATGCTCTCAACAGATCTTCCAGGGACTGATTCGTCCTTTCAGTCTGTCCGTCCGTTTGTGGATGGTAAGCTGAACTCAACCGTAGTTTCGTTCCCAACGCTTCGGATCTCGGTCTGATACAATACTCGATGGTACCCCGTGTAACCTCACAATTTCAGCAATGTAGATCTCCGTTAACTGGTCTACCTTATAAGTGGTCTTCACTGGCAAAAAGTGTGCAGATTTAGTCAATTGATCCACTATCACCCATATAGAATCATTCTTTCTCCTTGTTTTAGGCAATCTAGTTATAAAATCCATGGAAATGCTGTCCCACTTCCATTCAGGTATATCTAAAGGTTGCAACATCCCAGCAGGTCGCTGATGTTCCACCTTCGCTTTCTGACAAGTCAGACAAGTCGATACATACTCCGCTACATGTTTCTTCATTCCTGGCCACCAATAATTCTGTCTCAAATCTTGATACATCTTTGTTGCTCCAGGATGAATACTCAACTTGCTCTTATGAGCCTCTTCTAAAATTGTCTTTCTCATATCCGTAATTTCTGGTACACAAATTCTCCCATTACATCTCAGAATATTATCTACTCCAATTTTGAACTCTGTTGTCTTCCCTTGCACTATTAGGTTCCTCTTCTCCTGAATTAAGACGTCATCTTGAGAATTTGCAATGTCTTCAAGTAGTCCATTCGAAATCTTAATCATTCCGAGTCTCAGAATTCCTGGTGCAAACTCTACGTTCAAGTGTAGGTCTCTAAAAGCTTCCCACAACTCTTGTTGTCTAGCCATAATTGTTGAAGACACCGATACACTCCTTCTACTCAACGCATCAGCCACTACATTGGCCTTCCCAGGGTGGTACTGTAGTGTGAAATCAAAATCCTTGAGAGTCTCCATCCATCTTCTCTAACGCATGTTCAATTCCTTTTGATCAAACAAATATTTCAAACTCTTATGGTCACTAAACACGGTGAATGTGCACCCATATAAGTAGTGCCTCCAGATCTTCAATGCAAAAACAACCGCAGCCAGCTCCAAATCATGAGTAGGATAGTTTCTCTCATGAGTCTTCAATTTCCTGGAGGCATAAGCTACAGCTTTCTTGTGTTGCATCAGAACACATCCCAACCCTTGGTGAGACGCATCACAATAAACTTCATAGGGTTCATCTGATTGCGGTAACACCAACACTGGTGAGGTCGTCAATTTCGTCTTCAGTAACTGAAAATTTTCCTCACACTTCTCCGTCCATGCAAAAGGTTGATCCTTTCTGGTAAGTTGTGTCAATGGGGTCACAATCTTTGCAAAACCTTCAATAAACCTCCTATAGTACCCTGCCAGTCCTACAAAACTTCGTATGTCTGTGACAATCTGAGGCTGTTTCCAAGCAAGAACCGCCTCAATCTTAGCTGGATCTACAGCGATTCCTTCCTTGGTTATCACATGTCCCAAGAAATTCACTTTTTCTAGCCAAAACTCACACTTTGACAAATTGGCATACAATTGCTTCTTGCGTAAAATCTCAAGAACTTGACGTAAGTGTTCTCCATGCTCTTCTTCAGTTTTTGAATAAATCAATATATCATCAATGAACACCACAACAAATTTATCAAGGAATGGACTAAAGATTCTGTTCATGTAGTCCATGAAAATAGCTGGTGCATTGGTAACTCCGAATGGCATAACGAGATATTCATAATGTCCATAACGGGTTCTGAAAGCAGTTTTCTGAACATCTCCTTCCCTTACTAGAATCTGATGGTAACCCGACTTCAAGTCAATCTTCGAAAATATCGCGGCCCCTCTCAGTTGGTCCATTAAATCATCAATGCGTGGCAAAGGATAACGATTCTTAATAGTTGCCTTATTAAGCTGTCTATAATCCACACATAAGCGTGAGCTTCCGTCCTTCTTCTTAACTAGCAAAACCGGAGCTCCCCATGGCGATACGCTTGGTCTAATAAATTTTCTCTTCAACAAATCTTCAATTTGACCTTTGAGCTCATTTAATTCCAATGGTGACATTCGGTACGGTGCAATCGAAATTGGTCCCGTTCCTGGGTGCAAATCAATGAAAAATTCCACTTCTCTTACCAGTGGCAATCCTGGAATTTCCGTTGGAAATACATCCCGGTATTCATTGACAAGCATCACATCTTCTATGTTCACATTTATCTTTGCCTCCACATGAGCCAGAGACAAAAACTCATGAGTCCCTTCACTTAGCGACACTCGGAGTTTGTTAGCGGCTAAATACTTAACAACTCCTGGTTCGGGGAAAAGAACCAATTTGCGAGCACAGTCTAAGATCACATAGTGATACGACATCCAATCCATACCGAGGATGACCTCGAGTGATTGTAGTGGTAAACAAATCAAATTAACCAAGAAATCCCTATTCTGAATAGTTATTTGACAATGTAAACATGCAGAATTTACTGTCAAAGTCTTAACAGGTGTGGAGACAACCAAATCAAAAGGCAAAGCAGACACAGATAACTTCAAACGATTCACACAATCCATAGCAATGAAGGAATGGGTTGCCCCCGAATCAAAAAGTGCAGTTAAATGGTTACCTGCAATCTCACAGTCACGTTGAATTAGATTGCCAGATGGATTCCCCTCTTCGGCACTCACACAATAAATGCGTCCTCTACCAAGGTGCCTATCACGGGCCCGTATCGTTTACCAAGGTGCCACCTATCACGGGTCTGCACGGCTTACTAAAAAGAACGTAAATTGTAAAGGTACCGCCTATCACAGGCCAAAGTACTCTTTACCGAGGTGCCACCTATCACGGGTCTGCACAATTTACAAAAAACCGTAAGTCGTAAATGTACCGCCTATCACGGGCCAAAGTACTATTTACCAAGGTGCCACCTATCACGGGTCTACACAACTTACAAAAACGTAAATCATAAATGTACCGCCTATCACAAGCCAAAGTACTATTTATCAAGGTGCCACCTATCACGGGTCTGCACGATTTACAAAAAGCATGAAAATGCATGAGCGTATACTGACTCCATTCACAACAATCGTTAAGCAAATGCAGTTATTAAAAGATTCCCCATTTTTAACACTCATTTGACTTAAACGATTTTCACGCCAAACATTAAGCAAACAGACATATTAAGAGATTCCCCATTCTTAATATACTTTTGACTTAAACGATTCCCACAACAAAACATTCAGTAAATAAGACATTAAGAGATTCCCCATTCTTAATACTCATTTAACCGAAACGATTTTCAAAAACAAACATTAAGTAACCAAGACATTAAGAGATTCCCCATTCTTAACGCTCAGTTAACTTAAACGATTTTCAAGCAACGTTAAGTAACTAAGACATTAAGAGATTCCCCATTCTTAACGCCCAGTTAACTTAAACGATTTTCAAAACAACATTAAGTAAACGAGACATTAAGAGATTCCCCATTCTTAATTCTTATTTAACTTAAACGATTTTCACAAACTCACATTAAGTAAACAAGACATTAAGAGATTCCCCATTCTTAATACTCGTTTAACTTAATGGTTTTCAAATTCCACACAAAACCAACTTTCACATACTTTCACAATCAATCCCTACTTCATTCCAAATCATTTTCCACACAAAACAAACTCACACATACTTTCACAATCAATCCCTACTTCATTCCAAATCATTTTCCACACAAAACAAACTCAAATTTCATCAGTTATCAATTTAGAATACGTCAAAACAACGAACACAAATCAACATAATCCATCACTCAAACACAACAAGTTTCATATACTCAAAATCATACATAAATGGGTTTAAAATTCATTCTCCATAAAACCTTACTTTAACCCTAACCAAATTCTTTTCCACACAACCACAAGTAAGTCCCTAAATGCAAACTAAAAGTTTGGAAGGAGCCCTTACCTTCACCTTAGCTTTTTCGTTCGATTTCGGTACCGTGAGCAAATCTGGTAAAAATCTCCGCTCGCAACGCCGCTTCCAAAGTTAGCTCACTAGCACCGTAGTGTAGTGGTGAGCAACTTTCCCTTCTATCACTTCTTGAAACGACGCCTAGATCTAGATGAAACCGGGAGATTTGAGTTCGAATCCCTAGTACCATTTTTCTCCGTTTTCGAATCAAAGAGGAAGAGTGAAGTTGAGAAATCCTTGTCCTATAACCCACTATCAATTTCGAGCTCTATGGAAAGAAAAGGAAGCAAAAACGAGCAACAATGGAGGAAGGAGGAATTTTGAGTTTGCGTGAGGCAGAGAGAGGAAGGAGACGAAAAATTTTCTGTTTTCCTTCAGTTTTCCTTTCTTCCTTTTTCTTTCCCTTCTATTTGCTTTCTTCTTATTTCCTTCCTTTCCTTTTCTTTATATAATATATATATATATTAATTATAATTAACAAATATCTCCAACTCTTTAGATATTTATTAAATTACTCTTTTACCCAAAACGCATAAAACTATTCGCAAATGATTCGCCGCAGTTAATTTAATATATTTAGCGACGAGTAATACTAATCGGACATCAAAATACCTTTTGATTATATAAACTCCAAAATATTAATAACTTTGGCTTAAAAGCCTCTGAGTTCAATACCAAAATCCATTAAAATACATAAAGTACACTTTAAAATTATGGGTCTTACAGCAACCCTCATTTTAAACATCAACGCTTGATTTTCCCAGACCAACAACTAAATCATAAATAATTCATTCCATCTCTTCTTTTTCACTTTCTATCATTTAATAGGATTCTCAAATATGGTCTTCAAAATCTCCAAACACTTCCATCCTTTAATAAACTCTCAAACTTATATTACCCCAATCTCAAGTATTCTCGTACTCGATACTTCAAATTCCACTTAATGGTAACATAGAGTTCAATACATCAAGGCTCAACTCATTATGTTTTTCTAAACATCGCTCAAAATTCACACTTACGTGTCTATAGATTCATCCAATATTACTATCCATACATATTAATCCAAGTTACGAATCCAGTCTAACTCGAATGCTCGACTTTATCCCTGAAGGTATCGACTATTCCTCAAAGCGTATTTTATCTAACCAAAGGAGTATTTACTCCTAATGTGCAACACTCCCTTAACTTCAATACCAGTCTCTTTCATTGACACCTAAGCACCAAATGCTACTCCAAATGGAAGCCTCAGCTTCTCAACAATTCCATGATGTTCACATCTCCTTGACAGTTGTCAAACTTCATCCAGTTTCATCCTGAAATCTACCAGGAAAACATCTAATACTTTCCTTAACAAACGTCCTCAACTTAGATCTTCACTTGAAATCCCTTATTAGTCAAATGTTAATCCATCTATACTCATCATCATCGAGTTTACACCAACACATAGCTTTTGTGTCCTTGGAACCATTTTATAAATTCCATGCCGTCATGATTTGTTTCAGGTCTGCTGGACAATTCGTCATCTCGAAGATCTTTTCCATTTCTTAAATCCACTAATCATCTCTTTTCTTGAGTCCTCATCACCCTTGAACTTTGGAGGATGGTAACGATGAAAATATTCTAACCCTCTTAATCTTAAGGGCATATATCTCTCTTTTCCTCTTCTCCAGATCCCGCAGAGTCTTTGCAGCAGTTCGTGCAACAACAAAACCTCCATGTTATTTGTAGCTTCAACCATTTGATCATCCCTACTGACGTTCATCCTTGCAACATCGTTCCCTCTTGGAGGTAGTGTTTCCGAAAAACCAATATCAAAAAGAAGTGTTAACACCACTTCGAATAATTCCAAAACTATGTTTGGAAAATATCAACACATAATAACTACCCCTGATCTGACAACTCAGACCAATTACCCCGACGCATGATCAGATAACGACTCACAACCTACAGGTTGACTTATAATCTATAACCAAAGGTTCCACAGCCCCCAAAGAAATCTAAACCAAGGCTCTGATACCACAATGTAACACCCCGTTTTTCAAAGCGAGGGTGTATTTTTTTTTCAAAAGAAATTAATATAAAACAGAGAAATAAATGAGGTAATACATTTGGATAAATAATTAAGTCATTATAATTTACAAGCAGCGGAAAAAGTTCTCAAAATATGAATTCAAAATATTTAAACATCAAAAAGCGGTACAGTCTTCCAATTTAAAATAAACGCAATTCAAAAGAAAGACATCTACTCCCTATACGTCAACCTAATCTGATCATTCCACAAAAACTATACATCCTGAGTGATCTTCACGCGCCCCGCAAGATCCTCCTAACATAGCTCCAGTTAGGTGTTCCCAACTACATTTCCATCCACAGGGTATGAACCGGTAGGATGGTCCTAGTTCTCATCTGAGGGCAAAGCCCAGATTTCCACAATAGTTGTAAAGGGTCACCAACCGAAATTAACAGTTAACACATAACATTTAAGTTTTGAAATGCACAAAATAACATTTCAACTTAGCATACACCTTAAAAGGGTCTCTATATGCCAAACATGCATACACCAAGTTGAAAAATGAAGTTTTTAACAAAACAGCATTGTTGTATTCGAATACAACATCTTGGTATTCGAATACAAGGCTATTTCAGCATTCAGCAGCAAAACAACATGTATGTATTCGACTACAACAGTCTGTATTCGACTACACAGTAAGTCAGTGGCAAAACAGCATGTCTGTATTCGAATACAGCTTGCTGTATTCGAATACACATCAGACATCAGCAGAAAAACAGCAAAATTCAGCATTTTTCAGCTTCTCAAAGGGTTTCGAAATCAATCAACACTTACCCACATCTCCAAACAATCAAACTTAGCAATTATAGCGCAATCACCACGACATCTTGAGTTTCGAAACAATTTTGCAATCAATTACACTTACACACAACTCCAAAACGAAACACTTAGCGATTATAACACAATTACCACGACATCTTATGTTTTGAAATGGTTTTGCAATCAATCACGCTATCACACAATTCCCAAACATCCACACTTGGCAATTATAACACAATCACCACAACAACTTTAGTTTCAAAATAGTTTTGCAACCAAGCACACTATCACACAATTCCAAAAGATAACACTTAGCAAATAAAACCCAATTACCACCACAACTTAAGTTCAAACTCTCAATCATAAACTTGAATCAAACACGACTCGTGTGCCAAGCACCCTAATGCAATACGTATATGCCAAAATGCATGGACTCAGAATTCCAAACCAAAACCCTCCTCGAAGGGCCGTAAATCATAATTGTACCGCCTATCGCAGGCCAAAGTACCAATTACCAAGGTGCCACCTATCACGGGTCTGCACGATTTACTAAAAAGCGTAAACCATAAACGTACTGCCTATCACGGGCCCGTATCGTTTACCAAGGTGCCACCTATCACGGGTTTGGACGGTTTACTAAAAGAACGTAAATTGTAAATGTACCGCCTATCACAGGCCAAAGTACTCTTTACCAAGGTGCCACCTATCACGGGTCTGCACAATTTACAAAAAAACCGAAAATCGTAAATGTACCGCCTATCACGGGCCAAAGTACTATTTACCAAGGTGCCACCTATCACGGGTCTACACAATTTACAAAAATGTAAATCATAAATGTACCGCCTATCACAGACCAAAGTACTATTTATCAAGGTGCCACCTATCACGGGTCTGCACGATTTACAAAAAGCATGAAAATGCATGAGCGTATACTGACTCCATTCACAACAATCATTACGCAAATGCAGTTATTAAAAGATTCCCCATTTTTAACACTCATTTGACTTAAACGATTTTCCACAACAAAACATTCAGTAAACAAGTCATTAAGAGATTCCCCATTCTTAATACTTATTTAACTGAAACGATTTTCAAAAACAAACATTAAGTAACTAAGACATTAAGAGATTCCCCATTCTTAACGCTCAGTTAACTTAAACGATTTTCAAACAACATTAAGTAACTAAGACATTAAGAGATTCCCCATTCTTAACGCCCAGTTAACTTAAACGATTTTCAAAACAACATTAAGTAAACGAGACATTAAGAGATTCCCCATTCTTAATTCTCATTTAGCTTAAACGATTTTCCAGACACACATTAAGTAAAAAAGACATTAAGAGATTCCCCATTCTTAATACTCATTTAACTTAATGGTTTTCAAATTCCACACAAAACAAACTCAAACGTACTTTCACATTCAATCCATTATTCACACCAAATCAGTTTTCCACACAAAACACATCTCAAATTTCATCAGTATCAATTAAGAACACGTAAAAACAACGAACACAAATCAACACAATCCACCACTCAAACACACAAGTTTCATTTACTCAAAATCATACATAAATGAGTTTAAATTCATTTTCCACGAAACATTAATCAACATAACCAAAACCTAACTCTTAGATTTTACCCATAAGGCCTTAGATACATTTTTCCCCAATTCAATACTCCATCCCTAACAAAATTCTTTTCCACACAACCACAAATAAGGCCCTAAATGCAAACTAAAAGTTTGGAAGGATCCCTTACCTTTGCATTAGCTTTAACGTGCGATTACGGCACCGTGAGTAAATCGGGTAAATTTTCCGCTCGCAACGCCGCTTCCAAAGTTGGTCCACTAGCACCGTAGCACAAAGGTGAGCAACCTTCCCTTCTATCACTTCTTGAAACGAATCTTAGATCTTGGTGAAACGGGGAGGTTTGTGTTTGACGGTTTTGAAATCCCTAACACCGTTTTTCTTCGTTTTCGAATCAACGAGGAAGAGTGAAGTTGAGAAATCCTTGTCCTATCACCCCAAGCCATGGGTTTCTCTTTTTGAAGCAAAACAAAGCAACGAAAATGAAAGTGGAAGAAGGAAGAAGAAGCAAGCTTCGCGAGGCAGGGACGTTTGGTCCTTTTTTTTCTTCCTCTGTTTCTTTTTTCCTTTCCTTTTGTTTTATTCTTTCAAACACACATTATATATATATATATATATATATAACTTATATTTATATATATATATATATACTTATAATAATAAATATACCTATAGATATATTTATTTATATTATACTTAAAACCAAACCCAAACGAATATCTAACAACTCTTCCACACATCACTTCACTCACAACTCAATTTTTCAGCAACCTGAGATATTTTTAACAAAATTGTATGGTATTAAATTCTTTGTAACGTAATTAAATTATTCTCCGACAAATAATTTTAATCCAATTTCCAAAAATATATTTTTGGCATTTAGCCCACTAAATACCAGAAACTGGGCCAAAAGTCTAAGAAATTCCACACAAAATACCCTAAAATTGTATAATTTAGGGTTTAGAATTTAGGGTCTTACAGAGTTTGTTTGTCTATTTGTCTGTCTGTCTGTCATTCTGTTTGTCTCTTTATCTATCTATTTGTCTTTATTTCCGTTTGTCAATCTGTTTGTTTATCTGTCAGTGAGTCAGTATGTCAATTAGTGTGCTTATTTGTTTGTCAGTCAGTCAGTCAATCAATTTGTCTCTCTATCTGTTTGTCTGTTGTCTGTCTATCTGTCACTCAGTGAGTTTGTCTGTCTAATTGTCTGTCTGTCATTTTGTTTGTCTCTTTGTCTGTCTAGTTGTCTTTATTTTTGTTTGTCAGTCTGTTTGTTTATATGTCAGTCAGTCAGTATGTCAATTAGTGTGTCTATTTGTTTGTTAGTCAGTCAGTCAGATTGTCTCTCTATGAGTCAATCAATTTGTCTCTCTATATGTCGGTATGCAGTCATTCTATTTGTCTATCTGTCAGTCAGTGAGTTTGTCTGTCTATTTGTCTGTCTGACTGTCTGTCTGTCATTCTGTTTGTCTCTTTGTCTGTCTATTTGTCAGTCTGTTTGTCTATCTGTCAATCAGTCAGTATGTTAGTTAGTGTGTTTATCTGTTTGTCTATTAGTCAATCAGTCTTTCTATCATTCAGCCAGTCTGTTAGTCTGTCTTTCTTTGTTTCTGTCTATTTGTCTGTCTGTCTTTATTTCTGTTTGTCAGTCTGTTTGTCTATCTGTCAGTCAGTCAGTATGTCAGTAAGTGTGTCTATCTGTTTGTCTTTCAATCAGTCAATCCTTCAGTCATTCTGTCTATCTATCAGTCCGTTAGTTTGTCTCTCTATCAGTAAGTCTGTTAGTCAGCGAGTCTGTTTGTCTGTTTGCATGTCTGTCTTTCTGTTTGTCTTTATGTCTGTCAATCTATCTGTCTGTTTGTCATTCTGTTTGTCTATTTGTCTATCTGTCTTTCTTTCTTTTTGTCTGTCTATCAGTCTGACTTTATTTCTATTTGTCAGTCTGTTTGTCTATCTGTTTGTCAGCCAGTATGTGAGTTGGTGTGTCTATCTATTTTTCTAACAATTAGTCAGTCTATTAGTCAGTCAGTCTGTTAGTCTGTCTGTCTGTTTGTCTGTCTATTTGTCTGTTTGTTTGTCTCTCAACTAATCTTTTTTTTTGTTTGTTAAGCTATTTGTATGTTTATCTATTTAACTATTTTTCTGTTTCTATGTATTTTGTCTGTCTGTATATCTGTTTTTTTGTATGTCTGTCAGTTATATCTCTGTTTGTCATTCTCTATATCAAATTTTTTGTTTGTCTGTTTGTCTATTTGTATTATATTTTTCTATCAATATGCATGTTTGTTTGTATGTCAATCAGTGAGTGTGTTTGTATGTTTATGTGTCTCTCCCTCAGTTTGTTTGTATGTCTATATGCTTATTTGTCTCCTTATCTGTATGTCTATTTGCATGTCTAATTGTCTATTTGTCAGTCAGTCAGTATGTCAGTTACTCAGTCAGTCAATCAGTCTGTCTACTTGTCTATTGTCTTTCTGTCTGTCTGTGTGTTTGTCAGTGAGTTTGTTATTTGTATATATGTCTCTTTGTCAGTTTGTTTGTATGTCTATATGCTTATTTATCAGCTTATTTGTATGTCTATTTGTCAGTCAGTCATTCTGTCTCTCTGTCTGTTTGCCTATCTATTGTCTGTCTGTCTATCTGTCAATTAGTCAGTCTTTTTGTCTATCTATCTTTCTATCTGTTTGTCTTTTTGTGTGTCTGTCATTCTTTCTGTCTGTATATCTATTTCTTTGTATGTTTGTCAATTATATCTCTGTTTGTCATTCTCTATATCTAATTTTTTGTCTGTCTGTTAGTCTATTTGTATTATATTTTTCTATCGATATGCATGTTTATTTGAATGTCAATTAGTGAGTCTGTTTGTATGTCTATGTTTCTCTCCCTCAGTTTGTTTGTATGTCTATATGCTTATTTGTCTGCTTAACTGTATGTCTATTTGCATGTCTATTTGTCTGTTAGTTAGTATGTCAGTTTGTCAGTCAGTCTGTCTGTCTACTTGTCTGTTGCCTTTCTCTTTGTTTGTGTGTTTGTCAGTCAGTTAGTCTGTTTATCTTTCTGTTTGTCTGTCATTCAGTCTGTCTGTGTGATTGTCTGTCTTTCTGTCTATCTGTTTCTCTATTTGTGTGTTTGTCTGTCTACCTATCTATCTATCTCTCTGTCTTTCTTTCTATCTGTCAACATGTCTATATGTCTTTCTTTTTGTTTGTGAGTCTGTTTGTCTATCTGTCTGTCTGTTTGTCTCTCAATTGATCTTTTTTTTTCCTGTTTGTTAATCTATTTGTATGTCTATATATTTAACTATTTTTGGTTTACATCTATTTTGTCTATTTGTATATCTATTTTTTTGTATTTTTGTGAATTATATCTCTATTTATCATTCTCTATATCTATTTTTTTGTTTGTATGTTAGTCTATCTGTCTTATATTTTTCTATCAGTATGCCTGTTTATTTGTATTTCAATCAGTCAGTCTGTTTGTATGTTTGTATTTCAATCAGTCAGTCTGTTTATTTGTATTTCAATCAGTTAGTTTGTTTGTATGTCTAAATGTTTATTTGTTTGCTTATTTGTATTGCTATTTGCTTGTCTATTTGTCTATCTATCAGTTAGTCAATATGACTTATGTCAATCAGTCAGTCTGTTTCTCTGTCTGTCAGTATGCCTGTTTATTTGTATTTAAATCAGTCAGTCTGTTTGTATGTTAATGTTTCACATCGTTAGTTTGTTTGTATGTCTAAATATTTATTGGTTTGCTTATTTGTATTGCTATTTGATTGTCTATTTGTCTATCTATCAGTCAGTCAGTATGACTTATTTCAGTCAGTAAGACTTATGTCAGTCAATATGTCTGTTTCTCTATCTGTCTTTCAGACTGTCATTAATTTTGTTTGTCTGTTTGTCTGTCTTTATTTCTATTTGTCAATCTGTTTGTTTATTTGTCAGTCAATCAGTATGTCAATTAGTGTGTCTATTTGTTTGTCAGTCAGTCAGTTAGATTGTCTCTCTATCAGTCAATCAATTTGTCTTTCTGTCTGTTTGTCTGATGTCGGTTTATTTGTCTATCTATCAGTCAGTGAGTTTGTCTGTCTATTTTGTCTGTCTGACTGTCAATTTGTCATTATGTTTGTCTATTTGTCTTTATTTATGTTTGTCAGTCTGTTTGTTTGTCTGTCAGTCAGTCGGTATGTCAATTAGTGTGTTTATTTGTTTGTCAGTCAGTCAGTCAGATTGTCTCTCTATTAGTCAATCAATCTGTCTCTCTATCTATCTGTCTGTTGTCTGTCTATTTGTCTATCTGTCAGTCAGTGAGTTTGTCTGTCCGATTATCTGTCAGTCATTCTGTTTGTCTCTTTGTCTGTCTATTTGTCTTTATTTCTGTTTGTCAGTCTGTTTGTTTATCTGTCAGTCTGTCAGTATGTCAATTAGTGTGTTTATTTGTATGTTAGTCAGTCAGTCAGTTAGATTGTCTCTCTATCAGTCAATCAATCTGTCTCTCTATCTGTCTGTCTGCTGTCTGTCTATTTGTCTATCTGTCAGTCAGTGAGTTTGTCGGTCTGTTTGTCTGTCTGTCATTCTATTTGTCTCTTTGTCTGTCTATTTGTCTTTATTTCTGTTTGTCAGTCTGTTTATTTATCTATCAGTCAGTCATTATGTCAATTACTGTGTCTATTTGTTTGTCAGTCAGTCAGTCAGATTGTCTCTCTATCAGTCAATCAATTTGTCTCTCTATCTGTCTGTCTGTTGTCTGTCTATTTGTTTATCTGTTTGTCAGTGAGTTTGTCTGTTTATTTGTCTGTCTGTCATTCTGTTTGTCTCTTTGTCTGTCTATTTGTCTTTATTTCTGTTTGGCAGTCTGTTTGTTTATCTGTCAGTATGTCGATTAGTGTGTTTATTTGTTTGTCAGTCAGTCAGTCAGTCAGATTGTCTCTCTATCAGTCAATCAATATATCTCTCTATATGTCTGTCTATCTGTCAGTCAGTGAGTTTGTGTGTCTGATTGTCTGTCTGTCATTCTGGTTGTCTCTTTGTCTGTCTATTTGTCTTTATTTTTGTTTGTTAGTTTGTTTGTTTATCTGTCGGTCAGTCAGTATGTCAATTAGTGTGTCTATTTGTTTGTCAGTTAGTTAGTCAGATTGTCTCTCTATGAGTCAATCAATTTATCTCTCTATCTATTTGTCTGCTGTCTTTCTATTTGTCTATCTGTCAGTCAATGAGTTTGTCTGTCTATTTGTCTGTCTGACTGTCTGTCTATCATTCTGTTTGTCTCTTTGTCTGTCTATTAGTCAGACTGTTTGTCTATCTGTCAATTAGTCAGTATGTTAGTTAGTGTGTTTGTCTGTTTGTCTATCAGTCAATCAGTCGTTCTATCATTCAGCCAGTCTGTTACTCTGTCTTTCTTTATTTCTGTCTATTTGTCTGTCTGTCTTTATTTCTGTTTGTCAGTCTGTTTGTCTATCTGTCAGTCACTCAGTATGTCAGTTAGTGTGTCTATCTGTTTGTCTTTCAGTCAATCAATCTTTCAGTCATTTTGTCTATCTATCAGTTAACACATAACATTTAAGTTTTCAAATGCACAAAATGACATATCAACTTAGCATGCACCTTAAAAGGGTTTCCATATGCTAAAAATTCATAAACAAGGTTGAAAAATGAAGGTTTTAACAAAACAGCAGTGCTGTATTCGAATACAACATCTTTGTATTCGAATACAAGGCTATTTTAGCATTAAACAGCAAAACAACATGTCTGTATTCGACTACAACAGTCTGTATTCGACTACACAGTAAGTCAGTGGCAAAACAGCATGTCTGTATTCGACTACAACAGTCTGTATTCGACTACACAGTAAGTCAGTGGCAAAACAGCATGTCTGTATTCGAATACAGCTTGCTGTATTCGAATACACATCAGACAGCAACAGAAAAACAGCAAAATTCAGCATTTTTCAGCTTTTCAAAGGGTTTCGAAATCAATCAACACTTACCCACAACTCCAAACAATCAAACTTTGCAATTATAGCACAATCACCACGACATCTTGAGTTTTCGAAACAATTTTGCAATCAATCACACTATCACACAATTCCAAAATAAAACACTTAGCACTTATAACGTAATCGCTACAACATCATGAATTTCGAAATAGTATTGCAATCAAACATGCTATCACCAACTTCCAAAACATAACGCTTAACACTTATAACACAATACTACATCATCATGAGTTTCAAAATGGTATTGCAATCAACATGTTATCACCAAATTCCAAAACATAACATTTAACACTATAACACAATACCCACACGAACAAAAAGAACCTACAATTCACAATTTATCAAGGTGTAGTCTCTCACGGACAAACACAATTCACCAAGAAACGTAAGTCGTAAACGTACCACCTATCATGGGTCAGTACTGTTTACCGAGGTGCCACCTATCACGGGTTAGCACAACTTACCAAACGTAAATCGTAAACGTACCACCTATCACGGGTTAGTACTGTTTACCGAGGTGCCACCTATCACGGGTCAACACAATTTACCAAACGAAAAAACATAAGTCGTAAGGGTACCACCTATCACGGGTCAGCACTGCTTACCAAGGTGCCACCTATCACGGGTCAGCACAACTTACCAAACGTAAATCATAAACGTACCACCTATCCCGGGTCAGTACTGTTTACCGAGGTGCCACCTATCACGGGTCAGCACAATTTACCAAACGAAAAAGCGTTAGTCGTAAGGGTACCACCTATCCCGGGTCAGCACTGCTTACCGAGGTGCCACCTATCACGGGTCAGCACAACTTACCAAATGTGAATCATAAACGTACCACCTATCCCGGGTCAGTACAGTTTACCGAGGTGCCACCTATCACGGGTCAGCACGATTTACCATAACAACCAATAAGTAACCAAGACATTAAGAGATTCCCCATTCTTAACGCCCAGTTAACTTAAACAATTTTCAAAACAACATTAAGTAAATAAGTCATTAAGAGATTCCCCATTCTTAATACTTGTTTAACTTAAACGATTTTCAAAACAAATATCAAGTAAACGAGACATTAAGAGATTCCCCATTCTTAATTCTCATTTAACTTAAACGATTTTCCAAAAACAAACATTAAGTGAACGAGACATTAAGAGATTCCCCGTTCTTAATTCTCATTTAACTTAAACGATTTTTCAAAACAAACATTAAGTAACCAAGACATTAAGAGATTCCCCATTCTTAACGCCCAGTTAACTTAAACAATTTTCAAACAAACAAACACACATTAAGTAAACAAGATATTAAGAGATTCCCCATTCTTAATACTTATTTAACTTAATGGTTTTCAAATCCCACACAGAACAAACTCAAACATATTCACGGATTTGATACACAATTCACGCCAAAACACAACAATTCATTTCCCCACGAAAATAATTTTTTACGACGACATTAAGTAAACGCAGATATTAAGAGAGTCCCCATTCTTAATACTCATTTAACTTAACGATTTTCACAACAAAACTTTCAGTAAACAAGTCATTAAGAGATTCCCCATTCTTAATACTCATTTCACTGAAACCATTTTCAAAAACAAACATTAAGTAACCAAGACATTAAGAGATTCCCCATTCTTAACGCTCAGTTAACTTAAACGATTTTCAAACAACATTAAGTAACTAAGACATTAAGAGATTCCCCATTCTTAACGCCCAGTTAACTTAAACGATTTTCACAAACTCACATTAAGTAAACAAGACATTAAGAGATTCCCCATTCTTAATACTCGTTTAACTTAATGGTTTTCCAATTCCACACAAAACCAACTTTCACATTCAATCCATAATTCACTCCAAATCATTTTCCACACAAACCACACAAAACAAACTCACACATACTTTCACATTCAATCCATAATTCACACCAAATCATTTTCCACACAAACCACACAAAACACATCTCAAGTTTCATCAGTATTAACTAAGAACACGTCAAATACGACGACACAAATTAACGCAATCCATCACTCAAACACAACAAGTTTCATATACTCGAAATCCTACATAAATGGGTTTAAAATTTATTCTCCACAAAACATTACTTTAACCCTAACGAAATTCTTTTCCACACATCCACAAGTAAGTCCCTAAATGCAAACTAAAAGTTTGGAAGGAGCCCTTACCTTCACTTTAGCTTTTTTGTTCGATTTCGGTATCGTGAGCAAATCCGGTAAAAATCTCCGCTCGCAACGCCGCTTCCAAAGTTAGCTCACTAGCACCGTAGTGTAGTGGTGAGCAACTTTCCCTTCTATCACTTCTTGAAACGACGCTTAGATCTAGATGAAACGGAGAGATTTGAATTTGAATCCCTAAAACCGTTTTTCTTCGTTTTCGAATCAATGAGGAAGAGTGAAGTTGAGAAATCCTTTTCCTATCACCCACTATCAATTTCGAAATCTAAGGAAAGAAAAGGGAGAAAAAACGAGCAACAATGGAGGAAGGGAGAATTTGAGTTTCACGGTTTGGTTTTTGCGTTAACAGAGAAGAAGAAGAAGAAGTTTCTATCTTTCTCTTTTCCTTCCTTGGCTTTTCTTTCCTTTATGTTTCCTTTCCCTTTCCTTTATATTTCCCTCCATCCAAATATATAATATATATATATATATATATTTTAATTACTTTTAACAAATATCTCAAAACTAGATATTTATTCAAATTACCCTTTCGCCCATAACGCATTAAATTCATTGTAAAAGATTCACCGCAGTTAAATCAATTTATTTATCGACGAGTAATTCTAATCGGCAAAAATATCTTTTTGATCATTTAAACTCCCAAAATATTAGTAACTTTGGCTAAAAAGCCCCTGAGTTCAATACCAAAATCCATTAAAATACATAAAGTACACTTAAAAATTATGGGTCTTACACCGTTAGTTTGTCTCTCTATCAGTCAGTCTATTGTCTATCTGTTAGTCCGCGAGTCTGTTTGCATGTCTGTCTTTCTGTATTTCTTTCTGTCTGTCTATCTGTCTGTCTTTTTGTCATTCTGTTTGTCTATTTGTCTATCTGTCTGTCTTTCTTTTTGTCTGTCTATCTGTCTGTCTTTATTTCTATTTGTCAGTCTGTTTGTCAGTCCATATGTGAGTTAGTGTGTCTATCTATTTTTCTATCAATTAGTCAGTCTGTTTGTCTATTAGTCAGTCAGTCTGTTAGTCTGTCTGTCTGTCTATTTGTCTGTGTGTTTGTCTCTCAACTAATATTTTTTTTGTTTGTTAAGCTATTTGTATGTTTATCTATTTAACTATTTTTCTGTTTGTATGTATTTTGTCTGTCTGTGTATCTATTTTTTTGTATGTCTGTCAGTTATATCTCTGTTTGTCATTCTCTATATCTAATTTTTTGACTGTCTGTTAGTCTATTTGTATTATATTTTTCTATCAATATGCAAGTTTGTTTGTATGTCAATCAGTGAGTTTGTTTGTATGTTTATGTGTCTCTGCCTCAATTTGTTTGTATGTCTATATGCTTATTTGTTTGCTTATCTGTATGTCTATTTGCATGTCTATTTGTCTGCTTATCTGTAAGTCTATTTGCATGTCTATATGTCTATTTGTCAGCTTATATGTATGTCTATTTGCATGTCTGTTTGTATGTCTAAATGTTTATTTGTTTGCTTATTTGTATTGCTATTTGCATGTCTATTTGTCTATCTATCAGTTAGTCTGTATAACTTATGTCAGTCAGTCAGTCTGTTTCTCTATCAGTCAGTATGCCTGTTTATTTGTATTTAAATCAGTCAGTCTGTTTGTATGTTTATGTTTCACATCGTTAGTTTATTTGTATGTCTAAATATTTATTTGTTTGCTTATTTGTATTGCTATTTGAATGTCTATTTGTCTATCTATCTGTCAGTCAGTATGACTTATGTCAGTCAGTATGTCTGTTTCTCTGTCTGTATTTCTGTCTGTCATTAATTCTGTTTGTTTGTTTGTTTGTTTGTCTTTATTTCTGTTTGTCAATCTGTTTGTTTATTTGTCAGTAAGTCAGTATGTCAATTAGTGTGTCTATTTGTTTGTCAGTCAGTCAGTTAGATTGTCTCTCTATCAGTCAATCAATTTGTCTCTTTGTCTGTCTGTCTGATGTCTGTCTATTTGTCTATCTGTCAGTCAGTGAGTTTGTTTGTCTATTTGTCTGTCTGACTGTATGTTTGTCATTATGTTTGTCTATTTGTCTTTATTTCTGTTTGTCAGTCTGTTTGTTTATCTGTCAGTCAGTCAGTATGTCAATGAGTGTGTTTATTTGTTTGTCAGTCAGTCAGTCATATTGTCTCTCTATCAGTCAATCAATCTGTCTCTCTATCTGTCTGTCTACTGTCTGTCTATTTGTCAATCTGTCAGTCAGTGAGTTTGTCTGTCTGATTATATGTCTGTCATTCTGTTTGTCTATTTGTCTGTCTATTTGTCTTTATTTCTGTTTGTCAGTCTGTTTGTTTATCTGTCACTCAGTCAGTATGTCAATTAGTGTGTTTATTTGTATGTCAGTCAGTCAGTCAGATTGTCTCTTTATCAGTCAATCAATCTATCTCTCTATCTGTCTTTCTGTTGTCTGTCTATTTATCTAACTGTCAATCAGTGAGTTTGTCTGTCTGATTGTCTGTCTGTCATTCTGTTTGTCTCTTTGGCTGTCTATTTGTCTATTTTTCAGTCAGTCAGTCTGTCTCTCTGTCAGTTAGTATGTCAGTTACTCAGTCAGTTAATTAGTTTGTCTACTTGTCTATTGTCTTTCTGTCTGTCTGTGTGTTTGTCAGTGAGTTTGTTGTTTGTCTATATGTCTCTTTGTTAGTTTGTTTGAATGTATATATGCTTATTTGTGTGCTTATCTGTATGTCTCTTTGTTAGTCAGTCAGTCTGTTTGTCTATCTGTCTTTCTATCTGTTTGTCTTTTTGTGTGTCTGTCATTCTTTCTATCTGTATATCTGTTTTTTTGTATGTTTGTCAGTTATATCTCTATTTGTCATTCTCTATATCTAATTTTTTGTCTGTCTGTTAGTCTATTTGTATTATTTTTTCTATCAATATGCATGTTTATTTGAATGCCAATTAGTGAGTCTGTTTGTATGTCTATGTGTCTCTCCCTCAGTTTGTTTGTATGTCTATATGCTTATTTGTCTGCATATCTGTATTTCTATTTGCATGTCTATTTGTCTGTTAGTTAGTATGTCAGTTAGTCAATCAGTCAGTCTGTCTACTTGTCTGTTACCTTTCTCTTTGTCTGTGTGTTTGTCAGTCAGTCAGTCTGTTTGTCTGTCTTTCTGTCAGTCTGTTTGTCTGTCATTCAGTCTTTCTGTGTAATTGTCTGTCTTTCTGTCTATCTATTTGTCTATTTGTGTGTCTATTTGTCTACCTATTTGTCTCTTTGTCTTTCTTTCTGTTTGTCAACATGTCTATATGTCTTTCTTCTTGTTTGTGAGTCTGTTTGTCTATCTGTCAATCAGTCTATATTTCTTATTTCAGTCAGTCAGTCTATCTGTCTGTCTATCAGTTAGTCTGTCTGTCTGTTTGTCTCTCAATTGATCTTTTTTTTCCTGTTTGTTAATCTATTTGTATGTCTATATATTTAACTATTTTTTGTTTACATGTATGTTGTCTATCTGTCTATCTATTTTTTTGTATTTTTGTGAATTATATCTCTGTTTATCATTCTCTATATCTATTTTTTTGTTTGTCTGTTAGTCTTTCTGTCTTATATTTTTCAATCAGTATGCCTGTTTATTTGTATTTCAATCAGTTAGTCTGTTTGTATGTTTATGTGTCACTTCGTTAGTTTGTTTGTATGTCTAAATGTTTATTTGTTTGCTTATTTGCATGTCTAGTTGTCTATCTATCAGTTAGTCAGTATGACATATGTCAGTCAGTCAGTCTGTTTCTCTGTCTGTCAGTATGCCTGTTTATTTGTATTTAAATCAGTCAGTCTGTTTGTATGTTTATGTTTCACATCGTTAGTTTGTTTGTATGTCTAAATATTTATTTGTTTGCTTATTTGTATTGCTATTTGAATGTCTATTTGTTTATCTATCAGTCAGTCAGTATGACTTATGTCAATCAGTATGTTTGTTTCTCTATCTGTCTTTTTGTCTGTCATTAATTTTGTTTGTCTGTCTGTCTTTATTTCTGTTTGTCAATTTGTTTGTTTATTTGTCAGTCAGTCAGTATGTCATTTAGTGTGTCTATTTGTTTGTCAGTCAGTCAGTTGGATTGTCTCTCTATCAGTCAATTAATTTATCTCTATGTCTGTCTGTCTGATGTCTGTCTATTTGTCTATCTGTCAGTCAGTGAGTTTATCTGTCTATTTGTCTGTCTGACTGTCTGTTTATCATTATGTTTGTCTATTTGTCTTTATTTTTGTTCGTCAGTCTGTTTGTTTATCTGTCAGTCAGTCAGTCAGTATGTCAATTAGTGTGTTTATTTGTTTGTCAGTCAGTCTGTCAGATTGTCTCTCTATCAGTCAATCAATCTGTCTCTCTATCTGTCTGTCTACTGTCTGTCTATTTGTCTATCTGTCAGTCAGTGAGTTTGTCTATCTGATTATCTGTCTGCCATTCTGTTTGTCTCTTTGTCTGTCTATTTGTCTTTATTTCTGTTTGTCAGTCTGTTTGTTTATCTGTCACTCTGTCAGTATGTCAATTAGTGTGTTTATTTGTATGTCAGTCAGTCAGTTAGATTGTCTCTCTATCAGTCAATCAATCTATCTCTCTATCTGTCTGTCTGCTGTCTATCTATTTGTCTATATGTCAGTCAGTGAGTATGTCTGTCTGTCATTCTGTTTGTCTCTTTGTCTGTCTATTTGTCTTTATTTCTGTTTGTCAGTCTGTTTGTTTATCTGCCAATCAGTCAATATGTCAATTAGTGTGTCTATTTGTTTGTCAGTCAGTCAGTCAGATTGTCTCTCTATCAGTCAATCAATCTGTCTCTCTATCTGTCTGTCTGTTGTCTGTCTATTTGTCTATCTGTCAGTCTGTGAGTTTGTCTGTCTATTTGTCTGTTTGTCTGTCATTCTGTTTGTCTCTTTGTCTGTCTATTTGTCTTTACTTCTGTTTGTGAGTCTGTTTGTTTATCTGTCAGTTAATCAGTATGTCGATTAGTGTGTTTATTTGTTTGTCAGTCAGTCCGTTAGTCAGTCAGATTGTCTCTCTATCAGTCAATCAATATGTCTCTCTATCTGTCTGTCTGTTGTCTGTCTATATGTCTTTCTTTTTGTTTGTGAGTCAGTCTATCTATCTGTCTATCAGTCAGTCTGTCTGTCTGTTTGTCTCTTAATTGGTCTTTTTTCTTCCTGTTTGTTAATCTATTTGTATGTCTATATATTTAACTATTTTTTGTTTACATGTATTTTGTCTATCCGTATATCTATTTTTTGGTATTTTTGTGAATTATATCTCTGTTTATCATTCTCTATATGTGTCACTTCGTATGCCTGTTTATTTGTATTTCAATCAGTCAGTCTGTTTGTATGTTTATGTGTCACTTCGTTAGTTAGTTTGTATGTCTAAATGTTTATTTGTTTGCTTATTTGTATTGCTATTTGAATGTCTATTTGTCTATCTATCAGTCAGTCAGTATGACTTATGTCAGTCAGTATGTCTGTCTGTCTTTATTTCTGTTTGTCAATCTGTTTGTTTATTTGCCAGTCAGTCAGTATGTCAATTAGTGTGTTTATTTGTTTGTCAGTCAGTCAGTCAGATTGTCTCTCTATCAGTCAATCAATCTGTGTCTCTATTTGTCTGTCTACTGTCTGTCTATTTGTCTATCTGTCAGTTAGTGAGTTTTACTGTCTGATTATCTGTCTGTCATTCTGTTTGTCTATTTGTCTTTATTTATGTTAGTCAGTCTGTTTGTTTATCTTTCACTCAGTCAGTATGTCAATTAGTGTGTTTATTTGTATGTCAGTCAGTCAATCAGTCAGATTGTCTCTCTATCAGTCAATCAATCTATCTCTCTATCTGTCTGTCTGTCGTCTGTCTATATGTCAGTCAGTGAGTTTGTATGTATGATTGTCTGTTTGTTATTCTGTTTGTCTCTTTGTCTGTCTATTTGTCTTTATTTCTATTTGTCAATCTGTTTGTATATCTGTTAGTGAGTCAGTATGTCAATTAGTGTGTTTATTTGTTTGTCAGTCAATCCGTCAGTCAGTCAGATTGTCTCTCTATCAGTCAATCAATATGTCTCTCTATCTGTCTGTCTGCTGTCTGTCTATCTGTCAGTCAGTGAGTTTGTCTGTCTGATTGTCTATCTGTCATTCTGTTTGTCTCTGTGTCTGTCTATTTGTCTTTATTTTTGTTTGTAAGTCTGTTTGTTTATCTGTTAGTCAGTCAGTATGTCAATTAGTGTGTCTATTTGTTTGTCAGTCAGCCAGTTAGATTGTCTCTCTATGAGTCGATCAATTTGTCTCTCTATCTGTCTGTCTGTTGTCTTTCTATTTGTCTATCTGTCAGTCAATGAGTTTGTCTGTCTATTTGTCTGTCTGACTATCTGTATGTCATTCTATTTGTCTCTTTGTCTGTCTATTTGTCTATCTGTCAATCAGTATGTTAGTGAGTGTGTTTATCTGTTTGTCTATCAATCAAACTGTCTTTCTATCATTCAGCCAGTCTGTTAGTCTGTCTTTCTTTATTTCTGTCTCTTTGTCTGTTTGTCTTTATTTCTGTTGGTCAGTCTGTTTGTCTATCTGTCAGTCAGTCAGTATGTCAGTTAGCGTGTCTATCTGTTTGTCTTTCAGTCAGTCAATCTTTCAGTCATTTTGTCTATCTATCAGTCCGTTAGTTTGTCTCTCTATCGGTCAGTCTGTTGTCTATCTGTTAGTTAGCGAGTCTATTTGTCTGTTTGCATGTCTGTCTTTCTGTATGCTTTTCTGTCTGTCAATCTGTCTCTCTGTTTGTCATTCTGTTTGTCTATTGGTCTATCTGTCTGTCTATTTGTCTGTTTTTATTTCTATTTGCCAGTCTGTTTGTCTATCTATTTGTCAGTCAGTATGTGAGTTAGTGTGTCTATCTATTTTTCTATCAATTAGTCAGTCTGTTTGTCTATTAGTCAGTCAGTTTGTTAGTCTGTCTATCTGTCTACTTGTCTGTTTGTTTGTCTGTCAACTAATCTTTTTTTTGTTTGTTAAGCTATTTGTATGTTTATCTATTTAACTATTTTTCTGTTTGTATGTATTTTGTCTGTCTGTATATCTATTTTTTTGTATGTCTGTCAGTTATATCTCTGTTTGTCATTCTCTATATCTAATTTTTTGTCTGTCTGTTAGTCTATTTGTATTTTATTTTTCTATCAATATGCATGTTTGTTTGTATGTAAATCAGTGAGTCTGTTTGTATGTCTATGTGTCTCTTCCTCAGTTTGTTTGTATGTCTATATGCTTATTTGTCTGCTTATCGGTATGTCTATTTGTCTGTTAGTCGGTATGTCAGTTAGTCAGTCAATCTGTCTGTCTAGTTGTCTGTTGCCTTTCTCTTTGTTTGTGTGTTTGTCAGTCAGTCTGTTTGTCTGTCTTTCTGTTAGTCTGTCATTCAGTCGGTCAGTGTGAATGTCTATCTTTCTGTCTATCTATTTGTCTATTTGTGTGTCTGTATGTCTACCTATTTGTCTCTCTGTCTTTCTTTCTGTTTGTCAACATGTTTATATGTCTTTCTTTTTGTTTGTGAGTCTGTTTGTCTATCTGTCAATCAGTCTATATTTCTAATTTCAGTCTGTCTGTTTGTCTATCAGTCAGTCTGTCTGTCTGTTTGTCTCTCAATTGATCTTTGTTTTTTTTCCTATTTGTTAATCTATTTGTATGTCTATATATTTAACTATTTTTTGTTTACATGTATTTTGTCTATCTGTATATCTATTTTTTTGTATTTTTGTGAATTATATCTCTGTTTATCATTCTCTATATCTATTTTTTTGGATTTGTGTGAATTATATATCTGTTTATCATTCTCTATATCTATTTTTTTGTTTGTCTATTTGTCTATCTGTCTTATATTTTTCTATCAGTATGCCTGTTTATTTGTATTTCAATCAGTCAATCAGTTTGTATGTTTATGTGTCACTTCGTCAGTCAGTTTGTATGCTTATTCGTCTCTCTATCTGTCTGTCTGATGTCTATCTATTGGTCTATCTGTCAGTCAGTGAGTTTTTTTGTCTATTTGTCTGTGTGATTGTCTGTTTGCCATTATGTTTGTCTATTTGTCTTTATTTCTGTTTGTCAGTCTATTTGTTTGCCTGTCAGTCAGTATGTCAATTAGTGTGTCTATTTGTTTGTCAATCAGTTACTCAGATTGTCTGTCTATCAGTCAATCAATATGTCTCTCTATATGTTTTTCTGCTGTCTGTCTATTTGTCTATCTGTCAGTGAGTGAGTTTTTATGTCTGATTGGCCGTCTGTCATTCTATTTGCCTCTTTGTCTGTCTATTTGTCTTTATTTCTTTTTATCAGTCTATTTGTTTATCTGTGAGTTAGTCAGTATGTCAATTAGTGTGTTTATTTGTATGTTTGTCAGTCAGTCAGATTGTCTCTCTATCAGTCAATCAATCTGTCTCTCTATCTATCTGTCTGCTGTCTGTCTATTTGTCTATCTGTCATTCAGTGAGTTTGTTTATCTAATTGTCTATCGGTCATTCTGTTTGTCTCTTTGTCTGTCTATTTGTCTTAATTTCTGTATGTCAGTATGTTTGTTTATCTGTCAGTCATTCAGTATGTCAATTAGTGTGTCTATTTGTTTGACAGTCAGTCAGATTGTCTCTCTATCAGTCAATCAATCTGTCTCTCTATCTGTTTATTTGTTGTCTGTCTATTTGTCTATCTGTCAGGTAGTGAGTTTGTCTGTCTATTTGTCTGTCTGTCTGTCATTCTGTTTGTCTAATTGTCTTTATTTCTGTTTGTCAGTCTATTTGTTTATCTGTCAGTGAGTCGGTATGTCAATTATTGTGTTTATTTGTTTGTCAGTCAGTCAGATTGTCTCTCTATTAGTCATTCAATCTATCTATCTATCTGTATGTCTGCTGTCTGTCTATCTGTCAGTCAGTGAGTTTGTCTGTCTGTCATTCTGTTTGTCTCTTTGTCTGTCTATTTGTCTTTATTTCTATTTGTCAGTCTGTTTGTTTATCTGTCAGTTACTTAGTATGTCAATTAGTGTGTCTATTTGTTTGTCAGTCAGTCAGTCAAATTGTCTCTCTATGAGTCAATCAATTTGTCTCTCTATTTGTCTGTCTGTTGTCTTTCTATTTGTCTATCTGTCAGTCAGTGAGTTTGTCTGTCTGTCATTCTGTTTGTCTCTTTGTCTGTCTATTTGTCAGTTTGTTTGTCTATCTGTCAATCAGTTAGTATGTTAGTTAGTGTATTTATCTGTTTGTCTATCAGTCAATCAGTCATTTTATCATTCATCTAGTCTGTTAGTCTTTCTTTCTTTATTTCTATCTATTCGTCTGTCTGTCTTTATTTCTGTTTGTCAGTCTGTTTGTCTATCTGTCAGTATGTCAGTTATTGTGTCTATATGTTTGTCTTTCAGTCAATCAATCCTTCAGTCATTCTATCTATCTATCAGTCCGTTAGTTTGTCTCTCTATCGGTCAATATGTTGTCAATCTGTTAGTCAGCGAGTCTGTTTGTCTGTTTGCATATCGGTCTTTCTGTATGTCTTTTTGTCTATCTATCTGTCTGTCTGTTTTTCATTCTATTTGTCTATGTATCTGTCTTTCTTTTTGTCTGTCTATCTGTTTGTTTTTATTTCTATTTGTCAGTCTGTTTATCTATCTGTTTGTGAGTTAGTATGTGAGTTATTGTGTCTATCTATTTTTCTATCAATTAGTCAGTTTGTTTGTCTATTAGTCAGTCAGTCTGTCCGTATGTCTGTCTGTCTATTTGTTTGTTTGTTTGTGTCTCAACTAATCTTTTTTTTTGTTTGTTAAGCAATTTGTATGTTTATCTATTTAACTATTTTTCTGTTTGTATATATTTTGTCTGTCTGTATATCTGTTTTTTTGTATGTCTGTCAGTTATATCTCTGTTTGTCATTCTCTATATCTAATTTTTTGCCTGTCTGTTAGTCTATTTGTATTATATTTTTCTATCAGTATGATGTTTGTTTGTATGTCAATCAGTTAGTCTGTTTGTATGTTTATGTGTCTCTCTTTCAGTTTGTTTGTATGTCTATATGCTTATTTGTCTGCTTATCTGTATGTCTATTTGCATGCCTATTTGTCTATCTGTCAGTCAGTCAGTATGTCAGTTACTCAGTCAGTCAATCAGTCTGTCTACTTGCCTATTGTCTTTCTGTCTGTCTGTGTGTTTGTCAGTGAGTTTGTTGTTTGTCTATATGTCTCTTTGTCAGTTTGTTTGTATGTCTATATGCTTATTTGACGACTTATCTGTATGTCTATTTATCAGTTAGTCATTCTGTCTCTCTGTCTGTTTGCCTGTCTATTGTTTGTCTGTCAATCTATCAATTAATCAGTCTGTTTGTCTATCTGTCTTTCTATCTGTTTGTCTTTTTGTGTGTCTGTCATTCTTTATGTCTGTATATTTTTTTTATATGTCTGTCAGTTATATCTCTGTTTGTCATTCTCTATATCTAATTTTTTGTTTGTCTATTAGTCAGTATGCATGTTTATTTGTATTTCAATCAGTCAGTCTGTTTGTATGTTTATGTGTCACTTCGCTAGTTTGTTTGTATGTCTAAATGTTTATTTGTTTACTTATTTGTATTGCTATTTGCATGTCTATTTGTCTATCTATGAGTTAGTCAGTATGACTTATGTTAGTCAGTCAGTCTGTTTTTCGGTCTGTCAGTATGCTTGTTTATTTATATTTCAATCAGTCAATCTGTTTGTATGTTTATGTTTCACATCGTTAGTTTGTTTGTATGTCTAAATATTTATTTGTTTGCTTATTTGAATTGCTATTTGCATGTCTATTTGTCTGTCTATCAGTCAGTCAGTATGACTTATGTAAGTCAGTATGTTTGTTTCTCTGTCTGTCTATAATTTTGTTTGTCTGTCTGTCTGTCTTTATTTCTGTTTGTTAGTCTGTTTGTTTATTTGTCAGTCAGTCAGTATGTCAATTAGTGTGTCTATTTGTTTGTCAGTCAGTCAGTTAGATTGTCTCTCTATCAGTCAATCAATTTGTCTCTCTATCTGTCTGTCTATTTGTCTATCTGTCAGTCAGTGAGTTTGTGTGTCTATTTGTCTGTCTGACTGTCTGTTTGTCATTATGTTTGTCTATTTGTCTTTATTTCTGTTTGTCAATATGTTTGTTTATCTGTCAGTCAGTCAGTATATCAATTAGTGTGTCTATTTTTTTGTCTGTCATTCTATTTGTCTCTTTGTATGTCTATTTGTCTTTATTTCTGTTTGTCAGTCTGTTTGTTTATCTGTCAGTGAGTCATTATGTCAATTAGTGTGTTTATTTCTTTATCAGTCAGTCAGATTGTCTCTCTATCAGTCAATCAATCTGTATCTCTACCTGTCTGTCTGTTGTCTGTCTATTTGTCTATCTGTCAGTCAGTGAGTTTGTTTGTCTGATTGTCTGTTTGTCATTCTGTTTGTCTCTTTGTCTGCCTATTTGTCTTTATTTCTGTTTTTTAGTCTGTTTGTTTATCTGTCTGTCAGTCAGTATGTCAATTAGTGTGTCTATTTGTTTGTCAGTCAGTCAGTCAGATTGTCTCTCTATCAGTCAATCAATTTGTCTCTCTATCTGTCTGTCTACTGTCTTTCTATTTGTCTATCTTTAAGTCAGTGAGTTTGTCTGTCTATTTGTCTTTCTGATTGTCATTTTGTTTGTCTATTTATCAGTCTGTATGTCTATCTGTGAATCAGTCAGTATTTTAGTTAGTGTGTTTATCTGTTTGTCTATCAGTCAATCAGTCTTTCTATCATTCAGCCAGTGTGTTAGTCTGTCTTTCTTTATTTCTGTCTATTTGTAAGTTTGTCTTTATTTCTTTTTGTCAGTTTGTTTGTCTATCTGTCAGTCAGTCAGTATGTCAGTTAGTGTGTCTGTCTGTTTGTCTTTCAGTCAATCAATCTTTTAGTCATTCTGTCTATCTATCAGTCCGTTAGTTTGTCTCTCTATCGGTCAGTATGTTGTCTATCTGTTAGTCAGCGAGTCTGTTTGTCTGTTTGCATGTCTGTCTTTCTGTCTTTCAATCTGTCTGTCTGTTTGTCATTCTGTTTGTCTATTTGTCTATTTGTCTGTCTTTCTTTTTGTTTGTCTATCTGTCTGTCTTTATTTCTATTTGTCAGTCTGTTTGTCTATCTGTTTGTCAGTCAGTATGTGAGTTAGTGTGTCTATCTATTTTTCTATCAATTAGTCAGTCTTTTTGTCTATTAGTCAGTCAGTCTGTTAGTCTGTCTGCCTGTCTATTTGTCTGTTAGTTTGTCTCTCAACTAATCTTTTTTTTGTTTGTTAAGCTATTTGTATGTTTATCTATTTAACAATTTTTCTTTTTGTATGTCTTTTGTCTGTATGTATATCTGTTTTTATGTATGTCTGTCAGTTATATCTGTGTTTGTCATTCTCTATATCTAATTTTTTGTTTGTCTCTTAGTCTATTTGTATTATATTTTTCTATCAATATGCATGTTTTGTTTGTATGTCAATCAGTGAGTCTGTTTGTATGTCTATATGCTTATGTGTCTGCTTATCTGTATGTCTATTTGCATGTCTATTTGTCTATCTGTCAGTCAGTCAGAATGTTAGTTACTCAGTCAGTCAATCAGTCTGTCTACTTGTCAGTTGTCTTTTTGTCTGTCTGTGTGTTTGTCAGTGAGTTTGTTGTTTGTGTATATGTCTCTTTGTCAGTTTGTTTGTATGTCTATATGTTTATTTGTCGGCTTATCTGTATGTCTATTTGTCAGTCAGTCATTCTGTCTCTCTGTCTGTTTGCCTGTCTGTTGTTTGTCTGTCAATCTGTCGGTTAGTCAGTCTGTTTGTCTATCTGTCTTTCTATCTGTTTGTCTTTTTGTGTGTCTATCATTCTTTCTGTCTGTATATCTGTTTTTTTGAATGTTTGTCAGTTATATCTCTGTTTGTCATTCTCTATATCTAATTTTTTGTCTGTTTGTTAGTCTATTTGTATTATATTTTTCTATCAATATGCATGTTTATTTGAATGTCAATTAGTGAGTCTCTTTGTATGTCTATGTGTCTCTCCCTCAGTTTGTTTGTATGTCTATATGCTTATTTGTCTGCTTATCTGTATGTTTATTTGCATGTCTATTTGTCTGTTAGTCAGTATGTCAGTTAGTCTGTCAGTCGGTCTGTCTACTTGTCTGTTGCCTTTCTCTTTGTCTGTGTGTTTGTCAGTCAGTCAGTCAGTCTGTTTGTCTGTGTGTTTGTCAGTCAGTCAGTCAGTCTGTTTGTCTTTTTGTGTGTCTGTCATTCTTTCTGTCTGTATATCTGTTTTTTTGTATGTCTGTCAGTTATATCTCTGTTTGTCATTCTCTATATCTAATTTTTTGTCTGTCTGTTAGTCTTTTTGTATTATATTTTTCTATCAATATGCATGTTTATTTAAATGTCAATTAGTGAGTCTGTTTGTATGTCTATGTGTCTCTCCCTCAGTTTGTTTGTATGTCTATACGCTTATTTGTCTGCTTATCTGTATGTCTATTTGCATGTCAATTTGTCTGTTAGTCAGTCAGTCAGTCTGTCTACTTGTCTGTTGCCTTTCTCTTTGTCTGTGTGTTTGTCAGTCAGTCAGTCTGTTTGTCTGTCTTTCTGTCTGTCTGTTTGTCTGTCATTCAGTCTGTCTGTGTGATTGTCTGTATTTCTGCCTATCTATTTGTCTATTTGTGTGTGTGTCTGTCTACCTATCTGTCTCTCTGTCTTTCTGTCAGTCAACATGTCTATATGTCTTTCTTTTTGTTTGTGAGTCTGTTAGTCTATTTGTCGGTCTATATGTCTTATTTCACTCAGTCAGTCAATCTATCTGTCTGTCTATCAGTCAGTCTGTCTGTCTCTCAATTGATCTTTTTTTTTTCCTTTTTGTTAATCTATTTGTATGTCTATATATTTAACTATTTATTGTTTACATGTATTTTTTCTATCTGTGTATCTATTTTTTTGTTTGTCTGTTAGTCTATTTGTCTTATATTTTTCTATCAGTATGCCTGTTTATTTGTATTTCAATCAGTTAATCTGTTTGTATGTTTATGTGTCACTTCGTTAGTTTGTTTGTATGTCTAAATGTTTATTTGTTTGCTTATTTGTATTGTTATTTGCAAGTCTATTTGTCTATCTATCAGTTAGTCAGTACGACTTATGTCAGTCAGTCAGTCTCTTTCTCTAACTGTTTGTCAGTCAGTATGTGAGTTAGTGTGTCTATCTATTTTTCTATCAATTAGTCAGTCTTTTTGTCTATTAGTCAGTCAGTCTATTAGTCTGTATGTCTGTCTATTTATCTGTTTGTTTGTCTCTCAACCAATCTTTTTTTTGTCTGTTAAGCTATTTGTATGTTTATCTATTTAACTATTTTTCTATTTGTATGTATTTTGTCTGTCTGTATATCTGTTTTTTTGTATGTATGTCAGTTATATCTCTGTTTGTCATTCTCTATATCTAATTTTTTGTCTGCCTGTTAGTCTATTTGTATTATATTTTTCTATCAATATGCATGTTTGTTTGTATGTCAATCAGTAAGTCTGTTTGTATGTTTATGTGTCTCTCCCTTAGTTTGTTTGTATGTCTATATGCTTATTTGTCTGCTTATTTGTATGTCTATTTGTCTAACTGTCTGTTAGTCAATCAATCAGTCTGTCTACTTGTTTATTGTCTTTTTGTCTGTTGTGTGTTTGTCAGTGAGATTGTTGTTTGTCTATATGTCTCTTTGTCAGTTTGTGTGTATGTCTATATGCTCATTTGTCTGCTTATCTGTATGTCTTTTTGCATGTCTATTTGTCTATTTGTCAGTCTGTATGCCAGTCTGTCTGTCTATTGTCTGTCTGTCTATCTGTCAGTTAGTCAGTCTGTTTGTCTATCTTTCTGTGTATCTGTTTGTCTTTTTGTGTGTCTGTCATTCTTTTTGTCTGTATATCTGTTTTTTTGTATGTCTGTCAGTTATATCTCTGTTTGTCATTCCCTATATCTAATTTTTTGTCTGTCTGTTAGTCTTTTTGTATTATATTTTTCTATCAATATGCATATCTATTTGAATGTCAATTAGTGAGTCTGTTTGTATGTCTATGTGTCTCTCCCACAGTTTGTTTGTATGTCTATACGCTTATTTGCCTGCTTATCTGTATGTCTATTTGCATGTCAATTTGTCTGTTTGTTAGTTAGTCTGTCTACTTGTCTGTTGCCTTTCTCTTTGTTTGTGTGTTTGTCAGTCAGTTAGTCTGTTTGTCTGTCTTTTTGTCTGTGTGTTTGTTTGTCATTCAGTCTGTCTGTGTGATTGTCTGTCTTTCTATTTGTCTATTTGTGTGTTTGTCTGTCTACCTATATGTCTCTCTGTCTTTCTTTCTATCTGTCAACATGTATATATGTCTTTCTTTTTGTTTGAGTCTATTTGTCTATCTGTCAGTCAGTCTATATGTCTTATTTCAGTCAGTCAGTCAGTCTATCTATCTGTCTATCAGTCAGTCTGTCTGTCTGTTTGTCTCTCAATTAATCTTTTTTTTCCCTGTTTGTTAATCTATTTGTATGTCTATATATTTAACTATTTTTTGATTACATGTATTTTGTCTATCTGTATATCTATTTTTTTGTATTTTTGTGAATTATATCTCTATTCATCATTCTCTATATCTATTTTTTTGTTTGTCTTTTAGTCTATCTGTCTTATATTTTTCTATCAGTATGCCTGTTTATTTGTATTTCAATCAGTCAGTCTGTTTGTATGTTTATGTGTCACTTCGTTAGTTTGTTTGTATGTCTAAATGTTTATTTGTTTGCTTATTTGTATTGCTATTTGCATGTCTATTTGTCTATCTATCAGTTATTCAGTATGACTTATGTCAGTCAGTCAATATGCCTATTTATTTGTATTTCAATCAATCAATGTGTTTGTATGTTTATGTTTCACATCGTTAGTTTGTTTGTAAGTCTAAATATTTATTTGTTTGCTTATCTGTATTGCTATTTGCATGTCTATTTGTCTATCTATCAATCAGTCAGTATGACTTATGTCAGTCAGTATGTTTGTTTCTCTGTCTGTCTTTCTGTCTGTCATTAATTTTGTTTGTTTGTCTGTCTGTCTTTATTTCTGTTTGTCAGTCTGTTTGTTTATTTGTCAGTCAGTCAGTATGTCAATTAGTGTGTCTATTTGTTTGTTAGTCAATCAGTTAGATTGTCCCTCTATCAGTCAATCAATTTGTCTCTCTATCTGTCTGTCTGATGTCTGTCTATTTGTCTATCTGTCAGTCAGTGAGTTTGTCTGTCTATTTGTCTGTCTGACTGTCTGTCTGTTTGTCATTTTGTTTGTCTATTTGTCCTTATTTCTGTTTGTCAGTCTGTTTGTTTATCTGTCAGTCAGTATGTCAATTAGTGTGTCTATTTGTTTGTCAGTCAGTCAGTCAGATTGTCTCTCTATCAGTCAAATAATTTGTCTCTCTATCTTTCTATCTGCTGTTTGTCTATTTGTCTATCTGTTAGTTAGTTAGTTTGTCTGTCTGACTGTCATTCTGTTTGTCTCTTTGTCTGTCTATTTGTCTTTATTTCTGTTTGTTTATCTGTCAGTATGTTAATTAGTGTGTTTATTTGTTTGTCAGTCAATCAGTCAGATTGTCTCTCTATCAGTCAATCAATCTGTCTCTCTATCTGTCTGTCTGCTGTCTGTCAATTTGTCTATCTGTAATTCAGTGAGTTTGTCTGTCTGATTGTCTGTCTGTCATTTTATTTGTCTCTTTGTCTGTCTATTTGTCTTTATTTCTGTTTGTTTATCTGTCAGTCAGTCAGTATGTCAATTAGTGTGTCTATTTGTTTGTCAGTCAGTCAGTCAGTCAGATTGTCTCTCTACCAGTCAATCAATTTGTCTCTCTATCTGTCTGTCTGCTATCTTTCTATTTGTCTATCTGTCACTCAGTGAGTTTGTATGTCTATTTGTCTGTCTGATTGTCTGTCTGATTGTCTGTCTATCATTATGTTTGTCTCTTTGTCTGTTTATTTGTCAGTCTGTTTGTCTATCTTTCAATCAGTTAGTATGTTAGTTAGTGTGTTTATCTGTTTTTCTATCAGTCAATCAGTCTTTCTATCATTCAGCCAGTCTATTAGACTGTCTTTCTTTATTTCTATCTATTTGTCTGTCTGTCTTTATTTTTGTTTGTCAGTCGGTTTGTCTATCTGTCAGTCAGTGAGTATGTAAGTTAGTGTGTCTATCTATTTGTCTTTTAGTCAGTCAATCTTTCAGTCATTCTATCAATCTATCAGTCCGTTAGTTTGTCTCTCTATCGGTCAGTCTGTTGTCTATCTGTTAGTCAGCGAGTCTGTTTGCATGTCTGTCTTTCTGTTTGTCTTTCTGTCTTTCTATCTGTCTGTTTGTCATTTTGTTTGTCTATTTGTCTATCTGCCTGTCTTTCTTTTTGTCTGTCTATCTGTCTTTCTTTATTTCTATTTGTCAGTCTGTTTGTCTATTTGTTTGTTAGTCAGTATGTGAGTTAGTGTTTCTATCTATTTTTCTATCAATTAGTCAGTCTGTTTTTCTATTAGTCAGTCAGTCTGTTAGTCTGTCTGTCTGTCTATTTGTCTGTTTGTTTGTCTCTCAACTAATCTTTTTTTTGTTTGTTAAGCTATTTGTATTTTTATCTATTTAACTATTTTTCTATTTGTATGTATTTTGTCGGTCTGTACATCTGTTTTTTTGTATGTCTGTCAGTTATATCTCTTTTTGTCATTCTCTATATCTAATTTTTTGTCTGTCTGTCTGTTAGTCTATTTGTATTATATTTTTCTATCAATATGCATGTTTGTTTGTTTGTCAATTAGTGAGTCTGTTTGTATGTTTATGTGTCTCTCCCTCAGTTTTTTTGTATGTCTATATGCTTATTTGTCTGCTTATCTGTATGTCTATTTGCATGTCAATTTGTCTGTTAGTCAGTCAGTCAGTCTGTCTACTTGTCTGTTGCCTTTCTCTTTGTCTGTGTGTTTGTCAGTCAGTCAGTCTGTTTGTCTGTCTTTCTGTCTGTCTGTTTGTCTGTCATTCAGTCTGTCTGTGTGATTGTCTGTATTTCTGCCTATCTATTTGTCTATTTGTGTGTGTGTCTGTCTACCTATCTGTCTCTCTGTCTTTCTGTCAGTCAACATGTCTATATGTCTTTCTTTTTGTTTGTGAGTCTGTTAGTCTAT
>JBBPBT010000460.1:4994836-5010770 GCA_037974875.1 Cicer bijugum | reverse complement strand
ACTTGTCTGTTAGTCTGTCTTTCTTTATTTCTGTCTGTCTGTCTTTATTTCTGTTTGTCAGTCTGTTTGTCTATATGTCAGTTAGTCAGTATGTCAGTTAGTGTGTCTATCTGTTTGTCTTTCAATCAGTCAATCATTCAGTCATTATGTCTATCTATCAGTCCGTTAGTTTGTCTCTCTATCGGTCAGTCTGTTGTCTATCTGTTAGTCAGCGAGTCTGTTTGTCTGTTTGCATGTCTGTCTTTCTGTATGTCATTCTGTCTGTCTATCTGTCTGTCTGTTTGTCATTCTGTTTGTCTATTTGTCTATCTGTCTGTCTTTCTTTTTGTCTGTCTGTCTGTCTATTTGTCTGTCTGTTTGTCATTTTGTTTGTCTATTTGTCTATCTGTCTGTATTTCTTTTTGTCTGTCTATCTGTCTGTCTTTATATCTATTTGTCAGTCTGTTTGTCTATATGTTTGTCAGTCAGCATGTGAGTTAGTGTGTCTATCTATTTTTCTATCAATTAGTCAGTTTGTTTGTCTATTAGTCAATCAGTCTGTTAGTCTGTCTGTCTGTCTATTTGTCTGTTTGTTTGTCTCTCAACTAATCTTTTTTTTGTTTGTTAAGCTATTGGTATGTTTATCTATTTAACTATTTTTCTTCTTTATTTCTGTTTGTCAGTCTGTTTGTTTATTTGTCAGTCAATCAATATGTCAATTAGTGTGTCTATTTGTTTGTCAGTCAGTCAGTTAGATTGTCTCTCTATCAGTAAATCAATTTGTCTCTCTATCTGTTTGTCTAATGTCTGTCTATTTGTCTATCTGACAGTCAGTGAGTTTGTCTGTCTATTTGTCTGTCAGACTGTCTGTTTGTCATTCTGTTTGTCTATTTGTCTTTATTTCTGTTTGTTAGTCTGTTTGTTTATCTGTCAGTCAGTCAATATGTTAATTAGTGTGTCTATTTGTTTGTCAGTCAGTCTGTCAGATTGTCTCTCTATTAGTCAATCAATTTGTCTCTCTATCTATCTGTCAGTGAGTTTGTCTGTCTGACTGTCATTCTGTTTGTCTCTTTGTCTGTCTATTTGTCTTTATTTCTGTTTGTCAGTCTGTTTGTTTATCTGTTAGTGAGTCAGTATGTCAATTAGTGTGTTTATTTGTTTGTCAGTCAGTCATATTGTCTCTCTATCAGTCAATCAATCTGTCTCCCTATCTGTCTGTCTGTTGTCTGTCTATTTATCTATCTGTCAGTCAGTGAGTTTGTTTGTCTAATTGTCTGTCTGTCTGTCTGTATGTCTGCTGTCTGTCTATTTGTCTATCTGTCAGTCTGTGAGTTTGTCTGTCTGATTGTTTGTCTGTCATTCTGTTTGTCTCTTTGTCTTTATTTCTGTTTGTCAGTCTGTTTGTTTATCTGTAAGTCAGTCAGTATGTCAATTAGTGTGTCTATTTGTTGGTCAGTCAGTCAGTCAGATTGTGTCTCTATCAGTCAATCCATTTGTCTCTCTATCTGTCTGTCTGCTGTCTTTCTATTTGTCTATCTGTCAGTCAGTGAGTTTGTTTGTCTGACTGTCTGTCTGTCATTCTGTTTGTCTCTTTGTCAGTCTGTTTGTCTATCTGTCAATCAGTTAGTATGTTAGTTAGTGTGTTTATCTGTTTGTCTATCAGTCAATCTATCTTTCTATCATTCAGCCAGTCTGTTAGTCTGTCTTTCTTTATTTCTATTTGTCTGTCTGTCTTTATTTCTGTCTGTCATTCTGTTTGTCTATCTGTCAGTCAGTCAGTATGTCAGTTAGTGTGTCTATCTGTTTGTCTTTCAGTCAATCAATCATTCAGTCAATCTGTCTATCTATCAGTCCGTTAGTTTGTCTCTCTATCGGTCAATCTGTTAGTCGGCTAGTCTGTCTGTCTTTCTGTATGTCATTTTGTCTATTTATCTGTCTGTTTGTCTGTCTATCTGTCTGTCTGTTTGTCTATTTGTCTATCTGTCTGTCTTTCTTTTTGTCTGTCTATCTGTCTGTCTTTATTTCTATTTGTCAGTCAGTTTGTCTATCTTTTTGTCAATCAGTATGTGAGTTAGTGTGTCTATCTATTTTTCTATCAATTAGTCAGTCAGTTTGTCTATTAGTCAGTCAGTCTGTTAGTCTGTCTGTGTGTCTACCTATTTATCTGTTTGTTTGTCTCTCAACTAATCATTTTTTTGTTTGTTAAGCTATTTGTATGTTTATCTATTTAACTATTTTTCTGTTTGTATGTATTTTGTCTGTCTGTATATCTGTTTTTTTGTATGTCTGTCAGTTATATCTCTGTTTGTCATTCTCTATATCTAATTTTTTGTCTGTCTGTTAGTCTATTTCTATTATATTTTTCTATCAATATGCATGTTTATTTGAATGTCAATTAGTGAGTCTGTTTGTATGTCTACGTGTCTCTCCCACAGTTTGTTTGTATGTCTATATGCTTATTTGTCTGCTTATTTGTATGTCTATTTGCATGTCTATTTGTCTGTTAGTCAGCATGTCAGTTAGTCAGTCAGTCAGTCTGTCTATATGCTTATTTGTCTGTGTGTTTGTCAATCAGTGAGTCTGTTTGTCTGTCTTTCTGTCTGTCTGTTTGTCTGTCATTCAGTCTGTCTGTGTGATTGTCTGTCTATCTATTTGTTTATTTGTGTGTATGTCTGTCTACCTATCTGTCTCTCTGTCTTTCTTTCTGTCTGTCAACATGTCTATATGTCTTTCTTTTTGTTTGTGAGTCTGTTTGTCTATCTGTCAGTCATTCTATATGTCTTATTTCAGTCAGACAGTCAGTCTATCAGTCAGTCTGTCTGTATATTTGTCTCTCAATTGATCTTTTTTTTTTCATGTTTGTCAATCTGTATATCTATTTTTTTGTATTTTTGTGAATTATATCTCTGTTTATCATTCGCTATATCTATTTTTTTGTTTTTCTGTTAGTCTATCTGTCTTATGTTTTTCTATCTGTATGCCTGTTTATTTGTATTTCAATCAGTCAATTTGTTTGTATGTTTATGTGTCACTTCGATAGTTTGTTTGTATGTCTAAATGTTTATTTGTTTGCTTGATTGTATTGTTATTTGCATGTCTATTTGTCTATCTATCAGTTAGTCTGTATGACTTATGTCAGTCAGTCAGTCTGTTTCTCTGTTGTCAGTATGCCTGTTTATTTGTATTTCAATCGGTTAGTCTGTTTGTATGTTTTTGTTTCACATCGTTAGTTTGTTTGTATGTCTAAATATTTATTTGTTTTCTTATTTGTATGGCTATTTGAATGTCTATTTGTCTATCTATCAGTCAGTCAGTATGACTTATATCAATCAGTATGTCTGTTTCTCTGTCTTCTTTCTGTCTGTCATTAATTTTGTTTGTCTGTCTGTCTGTCTTTACTTCTGTTTGTTTATTTGTCAGTCAGTTCGTATATCAATTAGTGTGTCTATTTGTTTGTTAGTCATTTAGATTGTCTCTCTATCAGTCAATCAATTTGTCTCTCTATCTGTCTGTCTGATGTCTGTCTATTTGTCTACCTATCAGCCAGTGAGTTTGTCTGTCTATTTGTCTGTCTGTCTATCTATCTGTCAGTCTGTTTGTTTATCTGTCTGTATGTCAATTAGTGTGTCTATTTGTTAATCAGTCAGTCAGTCAGATTGTCTCTCTATCAGTCAATCAATCTGTCTCTCTATCTGTCTGTCTGTTGTCTGTCTATTTGTCTATCTGTCAGTCAGTGAGTTTGTCTGTCTATTTATCTGTCTGACTGTCTTTCTGTTTGTCTCTTTGTCTGTCTATTTTTCTTTATTTATATTTATCAGTCTGTTTGTTTATCTGTCAGTGAGTCAGTATGTCAATTAGTGTGTTTATTTGTTTGTCAGACAGTCAGTCAGTCAGCCAGATTGTGTCTCTAGCAATCAATCAATCTGTCTCTCTATCTGTCTGTCTGTGTCTGTCTATTTGTCTATCTGTGAGTCAGTGAGTTTGTCTATCTAATTGTCTATCTGTCATTCTGTTTGTCTCTTTGTTTGTCTATTTGTCTTTATTTTTGTTTGTCAGTCTGTTTGTTTATCTGTTAGTCAGTTAGTATGTCAATTAGTGTGTCTATTTGTTTGTCAGTCAGTCAGTGAGATTGTCTCTCTATGTGTCAATCAATTTGTCTCTCTATTTGTCTGTCTCCTGTCTTTCTATTTGTCTATCTGTCAGTCAGTGAGTTTGTATGTCTATTTGTCTGTCTGACTGTCTGTCTGTCATTCAGTTTGTCTCTTTGTCGGTCTATTTGTCAGTCTGTTTGTGTATCTGTCAATCAATCAATATGTTTGTTACAGTTTTTTCTGTTTGTCTATCAGTCAATCAGTCTTACTATCATTCAACTTGTCTGTTAGTCTGTCTTTCTTTATTTCTGTCTGTCTGTCTTTATTTCTGTTTGTCAGTCTGTTTGTCTATATGTCAGTTAGTCAGTATGTCAGTTAGTGTGTCTATCTGTTTGTCTTTCAATCAGTCAATCATTCAGTCATTATGTCTATCTATCAGTCCGTTAGTTTGTCTCTCTATCGGTCAGTCTGTTGTCTATCTGTTAGTCAGCGAGTCTGATTGTCTGTTTGCATGTCTGTCTTTCTGTATGTCATTCTGTCTGTCTATCTGTCTGTCTGTTTGTCTATTTGTCTATCTGTCTGTCTTTCTTTTTGTCTGTCTGTCTGTCTATTTGTCTGTCTGTTTGTCATTTTGTTTGTCTATTTGTCTATCTGTCTGTATTTCTTTTTGTCTGTCTATCTGTCTGTCTTTATATCTATTTGTCAGTCTGTTTGTCTATATGTTTGTCAGTCAGTATGTGAGTTAGTGTGTCTATCTATTTTTCTATCAATTAGTCAGTCTGTTTGTCTATTAGTCAATCAGTCTGTTAGTCTGTCTGTCTGTCTATTTGTCTGTTTGTTTGTCTCTCAACTAATCTTTTTTTTGTTTGTTAAGCTATTGGTATGTTTATCTATTTAACTATTTTTCTTCTTTATTTCTGTTTGTCAGTCTGTTTGTTTATTTGTCAGTCAATCAATATGTCAATTAGTGTGTCTATTTGTTTGTCAGTCTGTCAGTCAGATTGTCTCTCTATCAGTCAATCAATTTGTCTCTCTATCTATCTGTCAGTGAGTTTGTCTGTCTATTTATCTGTCTGACTGTCATTCTGTTTGTCTCTTTGTCTGTCTATTTGTCTTTATTTCTGTTTGTCAGTCTGTTTGTTTATCTGTTAGTGAGTCAGTATGTCAATTAGTGTGTTTATTTGTTTCTCAGTCAGTCTTATTGTCTCTCTATCAGTCAATCAATCTGTCTCCCTATCTGTCTGTCTGCTGTCTGTCTATTTATCTATCTGTCAGTCAGTGAGTTTGTCTGTCTAATTGTCTGTCTGCTGTCTGTCTATTTGTCTATCTGTCAGTCTGTGAGTTTGTCTGTCTGATTGTTTGTCTGTCATTCTGTTTGTCTCTTTGTCTTTATTTCTGTTTGTCAGTCTGTTTGTTTATCTGTAAGTCAGTCAGTATGTCAATTAGTGTGTCTATTTGTTGGTCAGTCAGTCAGTCAGATTGTGTCTCTATCAGTCAATCCATTTGTCTCTCTATCTGTCTGTCTGCTGTCTTTCTATTTGTCTATCTGTCAGTCAGTGAGTTTGTCTGTCTGACTGTCTGTCTGTCATTCTGTTTGTCTCTTTGTCAGTCTGTTTGTCTATTTGTCAATCAGTTAGTATGTTAGTTAGTGTGTTTATCTGTTTGTCTATCAGTCAATCTATCTTTCTATCATTCAGCCAGTCTGTTAGTCTGTCTTTCTTTATTTCTATTTGTCTGTCTGTCTTTATTTCTGTTTGTCAGTCTGTTTGTCTATCTGTCAGTATGTCAGTTAGTGTGTCTACCTGTTTGTCTTTCAGTCAATCAATCATTCAGTCAATCTGTCTATCTATCAGTCCGTTAGTTTGTCTCTCTATCGGTCAATCTGTTAGTCGGCTAGTCTGTCTGTCTTTCTGTATGTCATTTAGTCTGTTTATCTGTCTGTTTGTCTGTCTATCTGTCTGTCTGTTTGTCTATTTGTCTATCTGTCTGTCTTTCTTTTTGTCTGTCTATCTGTCTGTCTTTATTTCTATTTGTCAGTCAGTTTGTCTATCTTTTTGTCAATCAGTATGTGAGTTAGTGTGTCTATCTATTTTTCTATCAATTAGTCAGTCAGTTTGTCTATTAGTCAGTCAGTCTGTTAGTCTGTCTGTGTGTCTACCTATTTATCTGTTTGTTTGTCTCTCAACTAATCATTTTTTTGTTTGTTAAGCTATTTGTATGTTTATCTATTTAACTATTTTTCTGTTTGTATGTATTTTGTCTGTCTGTATATCTGTTTTTTTGTATGTCTGTCAGTTATGTCTCTGTTTGTCATTCTCTATATCTAATTTTTTGTCTGTCTGTTAGTCTATTTCTATTATATTTTTCTATCAATATGCATGTTTATTTGAATGTCAATTAGTGAGTCTGTTTGTATGTCTACGTGTCTCTCCCACAGTTTGTTTGTATGTCTATATGCTTATTTGTCTGCTTATTTGTATGTCTATTTGCATGTCTATTTGTCTGTTAGTCAGCATGTCAGTTAGTCAGTCAGTCAGTCTGTCTATATGCTTATTTGTCTGTGTGTTTGTCAGTCAGTGAGTCTGTTTGTCTGTCTTTCTGTCTGTCTGTTTGTCCGTCATTCAGTCTGTCTGTGTGATTGTCTGTCTATCTATTTGTTTATTTGTGTGTATGTCTGTCTACCTATCTGTCTCTCTGTCTTTCTTTCTGTCTGTCAACATGTCTATATGTCTTTCTTTTTGTTTGTGAGTCTGTATGTCTATCTGTCAGTCATTCTATATGTCTTATTTCAGTCAGACAGTCAGTCTATCAGTCAGTCTGTCTGTATATTTGTCTCTCAATTGATCTTTTTTTTTTTTCATGTTTGTCAATCTGTATATCTATTTTTTTGTATTTTTGTGAATTATATCTCTGTTTATCATTCGCTATATCTATTTTTTTGTTTTTCTGTTAGTCTATCTGTCTTATGTTTTTCTATCAGTATGCCTGTTTATTTGTATTTCAATCAGTCAATTTGTTTGTATGTTTATGTGTCACTTCGATAGTTTGTTTGTATGTCTAAATGTTTATTTGTTTGCTTGATTGTATTGTTATTTGCATGTCTATTTGTCTATCTATCAGTTAGTCTGTATGACTTATGTCAGTCAGTCAGTCTGTTTCTCTGTTGTCAGTATGCCTGTTTATTTGTATTTCAATCGGTTAGTCTGTTTGTATGTTTATGTTTCACATTGTTAGTTTGTTTGTATGTCTAAATATTTATTTGTTTTCTTATTTGTATGGCTATTTGAATGTCTATTTGTCTATCTATCAGTCAGTCAGTATGACTTATATCAATCAGTATGTCTGTTTCTCTGTCTTCTTTCTGTCTGTCATTAATTTTGTTTGTCTGTCTGTCTTTACTTCTGTTTGTTTATTTGTCAGTCAGTTCGTATATCAATTAGTGTGTCTATTTGTTTGTTAGTCAGTTAGATTGTCTCTCTATCAGTCAATCAATTTGTATCTCTATCTGTCTGTCTGATGTCTGTCTATTTGTCTACCTGTCAGCCAGTGAGTTTGTCTGTCTATTTGTCTGTCTGTCTATCTATCTGTCAGTCTGTTTGTTTATCTGTCTGTATGTCAATTAGTGTGTCTATTTGTTAATCAGTCAGTCAGTCAGATTGTCTCTCTATCAGTCAATCAATCTGTCTTTCTATCTGTCTGTCTGTTGTCTGTCTATTTGTCTATCTGTCAGTCAATGAGTTTGTCTGTCTATTTGTCTGTCTGACTGTCTTTCTGTTTGTCTCTTTGTCTGTCTATTTTTCTTTATTTATATTTGTCAGTCTGTTTGTTTATCTGTCAGTGAGTCAGTATGTCAATTAGTGTGTTTATTTGTTTGTCAGACAGTCAGTCAGTCAGCCAGATTGTCTCTCTAGCAGTCAATCAATCTGTCTCTCTATATGTCTGTCTGTGTCTGTCTATTTGTCTATCTGTGAGTCAGTGAGTTTGTCTATCTAATTGTCTGTCTGTCATTCTGTTTGTCTCTTTGTTTGTCTATTTGTCTTTATTTTTGTTTGTCAGTCTGTTTGTTTATCTGTCAGTCAGTTAGTATGTCAATTAGTGTGTCTATTTGTTTGTCAGTCAGTCAGTCAGATTGTCTCTCTATGAGTCAATCAATTTGTCTCTCTATTTGTCTGTCTCCTGTCTTTCTATTTGTCTATCTGTCAGTCAGTGAGTTTGTATGTCTATTTGTCTGTCTGACTGTCTGTCTGTCATTCAGTTTGTCTCTTTGTCGGTCTATTTGTCAGTCTGTTTGTCTATCTGTCAATCAATTAATATGTTTGTTACAGTTTTTTCTGTTTGTCTATCAGTCAATCAGTCTTACTATCATTCCACTTGTCTGTTAGTCTGTCTTTCTTTATTTCTGTCTGTCTGTCTTTATTTCTGTTTGTCAGTCTGTTTGTCTATATGTCAGTTAGTCAGTATGTCAGTTAGTGTGTCTATCTGTTTGTCTTTCAATCAGTCAATCATTCAGTCATTATGTCTATCTATCAGTCCGTTAGTTTGTCTCTCTATCGGTCAGTCTGTTGTCTATCTGTTAGTCAGCGAGTCTGTTTGTCTGTTTGCATGTCTGTCTTTCTGTATGTCATTCTGTCTGTCTATCTGTCTGTCTGTTTGTCATTCTGTTTGTCTATTTATCTATCTGTCTGTCTTTCTTTTTGTCTGTCTGTCTGTCTATTTGTCTGTCTGTTTGTCATTTTGTTTGTCTATTTGTCTATCTGTCTGTATTTCTTTTTGTCTGTCTATTTGTCTGTCTTTATATCTATTTGTCAGTCTGTTTGTCTATATGTTTGTCAGTCAGCATGTGAGTTAGTGTGTCTATCTATTTTTCTATCAATTAGTCAGTCTGTTTGTCTATTAGTCAATCAGTCTGTTAGTCTGTCTGTCTGTCTATTTGTCTGTTTGTTTGTCTCTCAACTAATCTTTTTTTTGTTTGTTAAGCTATTGGTATGTTTATCTATTTAACTATTTTTCTTCTTTATTTCTGTTTGTCAGTCTGTTTGTTTATTTGTCAGTCAATCAATATGTCAATTAGTGTGTCTATATGTTTGTCAGTCAGTCAGTTAGATTGTCTCTCTATCAGTAAATCAATTTGTCTCTCTATCTGTTCGTCTAATGTCTGTCTATTTGTCTATCTGACAGTCAGTGAGTTTGTCTGTCTATTTATCTGTCAGACTGTCTGTTTGTCATTCTGTTTGTCTATTTGTCTTTATTTCTGTTTGTTAGTCTGTTTGTTTATCTGTCAGTCAGTCAATATGTTAATTAGTGTCTATTTGTTTGTCAGTCAGTCTGTCAGATTGTCTCTCTATTAGTCAAACAATTTGTCTCTCTATCTATCTGTCAGTGAGTTTGTCTGTCTGACTGTCATTCTGTTTGTCTCTTTGTCTGTCTATTTGTCTTTATTTCTGTTTGTCAGTCTGTTTGTTTATCTGTTAGTGAGTCAGTATGTCAATTAGTGTGTTTATTTGTTTGTCAGTCAGTCATATTGTCTCTCTATCAGTCAATCAATCTGTCTCCCTATCTGTCTGTCTGCTGTCTGTCTATTTATCTATCTGTCAGTCAGTGAGTTTGTCTGTCTAATTGTCTGTCTGTCTGTTTGCTGTCTGTCTATTTGTCTATCTGTCAGTCTGTGAGTTTGTTTGTCTGATTGTTTGTCTGTCATTCTGTTTATCTCTTTGTCTTTATTTCTGTTTGTCAGTCTGTTTGTTTATCTGTAAGTCAGTCAGTATGTCAATTTGTGTGTCTATTTGTTGGTCAGTCAGTCAGTTAGATTGTGTCTCTATCAGTCAATCCATTTGACTCTCTATCTGTCTGTCTGCTGTCTTTCTATTTGTCTATCTGTCAGTCAGTGAGTTTGTCTGTCTGACTGTCTGTCTGTCATTCTGTTTGTCTCTTTGTCAGTCTGTTTGTCTATCTGTCAATCAGTTAGTATGTTAGTTAGTGTGTTTATCTGTTTGTCTATCAATCAATCTATCTTTCTATCATTCAGCCAGTCTGTTAGTCTGTCTTTCTTTATTTCTATTTGTCTGTCTGTCTTTATTTCTGTTTGTCAGTCTGTTTGTCTATCTGTCAGTCAGTCAGTATGTCAGTTAGTGTGTCTATCTGTTTGTCTTTCAGTCAATCAATCATTCAGTCAATCTGTCTATCTATCAGTCCGTTAGTTTGTCTCTCTATCGGTCAATCTGTTAGTCGGCTAGTCTGTCTATCTTTCTATATGTCATTTTGTCTGTTTATCTGTCTGTTTGTCTGTCTATCTGTTTGTCTGTTTGTCTATTTGTCTATTTGTCTGTCTTTCTTTTTGTCTGTCTATCTGTCTGTCTTTATTTCTATTTGTCAGTCAGTTTGTCTATCTTTTTGTCAATCAGTGTGTGAGTTAGTGTGTCTATCTATTTTTCTATCAATTAGTCAGTCAGTTTGTCTATTAGTCAGTCAGTCTGTTAGTCTGTCTGTGTGTCTACCTATTTATCTGTTTGTTTGTCTCTCAACTAATCATTTTTTTGTTTGTTAAGCTATTTGTATGTTTATCTATTTAACTATTTTTCTGTTTGTATGTATTTTGTCTGTCTGTATATCTGTTTTTTTGTATGTCTGTCAGTTATATCTCTGTTTGTCATTCTCTATATCTAATTTTTTGTCTGTCTGTTAGTCTATTTCTATTATATTTTTCTATCAATATGCATGTTTATTTGAATGTCAATTAGTGAGTCTGTTTGTATGTCTACGTGTCTCTCCCACAGTTTGTTTGTATGTCTATATGCTTATTTGTCTGCTTATTTGTATGTCTATTTGCATGTCTATTTGTCTGTTAGTCAGCATGTCAGTTAGTCAGTCAGTCAGTCTGTCTATATGCTTATTTGTCTGTGTGTTTGTCAATCAGTGAGTCTGTTTGTCTGTCTTTCTGTCTGTCTGTTTGTCTGTCATTCAGTCTGTCTGTGTGATTGTCTGTCTATCTATTTGTTTATTTGTGTGTATGTCTGTCTACCTATCTGTCTCTCTGTCTTTCTTTCTGTCTGTCAACATGTCTATATGTCTTTCTTTTTGTTTGTGAGTCTGTTTGTCTATCTGTCAGTCATTCTATATGTCTTATTTCAGTCAGACAGTCAGTTTATCAATCTGTCTATCAGTCAGTCTGTCTGTATATTTGTCTCTCAATTGATCTTTTTTTTTTTCATGTTTGTCAATCTGTATATCTATTTTTTTGTATTTTTGTGAATTATATCTCTGTTTATCATTCTCTATATCTATTTTTTTGTTTTTCTGTTAGTCTATCTATCTTATATTTTTCTATCAGTATGCTTGTTTATTTGTATTTCAATCAGTCAATTTGTTTGTATGTTTATGTGTCACTTCGATAGTTTGTTTGTATGTCTAAATGTTTATTTGTTTGCTTATTTGTATTGTTATTTGCATGTCTATTTGTCTATCTATCAGTTAGTCTGTATGACTTATGTCAGTCAGTCTGTTTCTCTGTTGTCAGTATGCCTGTTTATTTGTATTTCAATCAGTTAGTCTGTTTGTATGTTTATGTTTCACATCGTTAGTTTGTTTGTATGTCTAAATATTTATTTGTTTTCTTATTTGTATGGCTATTTGAATGTCTATTTGTCTATCTATCAGTCAGTCAGTATGACTTATATCAATCAGTATGTCTGTTTCTCTGTCTTCTTTCTGTCTGTCATTAATTTTGTTTGTCTGTCTGTCTGTCTTTACTTCTGTTTGTTTATTTGTCAGTCAGTTCGTATATCAATTAGTGTGTCTATTTGTTTGTTAGTCAGTTAGATTGTCTCTCTATCAGTCAATCAGTTTGTCTCTCTATCTGTCTGTCTGATGTCTGTCTATTTGTCTACCTGTCAGCCAGTGAGTTTGTCTGTCTATTTGTCTGTCTGTCTATCTATCTGTCAGTCTGTTTGTTTATCTGTCTGTATGTCAATTAGTGTGTCTATTTGTTAATCAGTCAGTCAGTCAGATTGTCTCTCTATCAGTCAATCAATCTGTCTCTCTATCTGTCTGTCTGTTGTCTGTCTATTTGTCTATCTGTCAGTCAGTGAGTTTGTCTGTCTATTTGTCTGTCTGACTGTCTTTCTGTTTGTCTCTTTGTCTGTCTATTTTTCTTTATTTATATTTGTCAGTCTGTTTGTTTATCTGTCAGTGAGTCAGTATGTCAATTAGTGTGTTTATTTGTTTGTCAGACAGTCAGTCAGTCAGCCAGATTGTCTCTCTAGCAGTCAATCAATCTGTCTCTCTATCTGTCTGTCTGTGTCTGTCTATTTGTCTATCTGTGAGTCAGTGAGTTTGTCTATCTAATTGTCTGTCTGTCATTCTGTTTGTCTCTTTGTTTGTCTATTTGTCTTTATTTTTGTTTGTCAGTCTGTTTGTTTATCTGTCAGTCAGTTAGTATGTCAATTAGTGTGTCTATTTGTTTGTCAATCAGTCAGTCAGATTGTCTCTCAATGAGTCAATCAATTTGTCTCTCTATTTGTCTGTCTCCTGTCTTTCTATTTGTCTATCTGTCAGTCAGTGAGTTTGTATGTCTATTTGTCTGTCTGACTGTCTGTCTGTCATTCAGTTTGTCTCTTTGTCGGTCTATTTGTCAGTCTGTTTGTGTATCTGTCAATCAATCAATATGTTTGTTACAGTTTTTTCTGTTTGTCTATCAGTCAATCAGTCTTACTATCTTTCAACTTGTCTGTTAGTCTGTCTTTCTTTATTTCTGTCTGTCTGTCTTTATTTCTGTTTGTCAGTCTGTTTGTCTATATGTCAGTTAGTCAGTATGTCAGTTAGTGTGTCTATCTGTTTGTCTTTCAATCAGTCAATCATTCAGTCATTATGTCTATCTATCAGTCCGTTAGTTTGTCTCTCTATCGGTCAGTCTGTTGTCTATCTGTTAGTCAGCGAGTCTGTTTGTCTGTTTGCATGTCTGTCTTTCTGTATGTCATTCTGTCTGTCTATCTGTCTGTCTGTTTGTCATTCTGTTTGTCTATTTGTCTATCTGTCTGTCTTTCTTTTTGTCTGTCTGTCTGTCTATTTGTCTGTCTGTTTGTCATTTTGTTTGTCTATTTGTCTATCTGTCTGTATTTCTTTTTGTCTGTCTATCTGTCTGTCTTTATATCTATTTGTCAGTCTGTTTGTCTATATGTTTGTCAGTCAGCATGTGAGTTAGTGTGTCTATCTATTTTTCTATCAATTAGTCAGTCTGTTTGTCTATTAGTCAATCAGTCTGTTAGTCTGTCTGTCTGTCTATTTGTCTGTTTGTTTGTCTCTCAACTAATCTTTTTTTTTGTTTGTTAAGCTATTGGTATGTTTATCTATTTAACTATTTTTCTTCTTTATTTCTGTTTGTCAGTCTGTTTGTTTATTTGTCAGTCAATCAATATGTCAATTAGTGTGTATATTTGTTTGTCAGTCAGTCAGTTAGATTGTCTCTCTATCAGTAAATCAATTTGTCTCTCTATCTGTTTGTCTAATGTCTGTCTATTTGTCTATCTGACAGTCAGTGAGTTTGTCTGTCTATTTGTCTGTCAGACTGTCTGTTTGTCATTCTGTTTGTCTATTTGTCTTTATTTCTGTTTGTTAGTCTGTTTGTTTATCTGTCAGTCAGTCAATATGTTAATTAGTGTGTCTATTTGTTTGTCAGTCAGTCTGTCAGATTGTCTCTCTATTAGTCAATCAATTTGTCTCTCTATCTATCTGTCAGTGAGTTTGTCTGTCTGACTGTCATTCTGTTTGTCTGTCTATTTGTCTTTATTTCTGTTTGTCAGTCTGTTTGTTTATCTGTTAGTGAGTCAGTATGTCAATTAGTGTGTTTATTTGTTTGTCAGTCAGTCATATTGTCTCTCTATCAGTCAATCAATCTGTCTCCCTATCTGTCTGTCTGCTGTCTGTCTATTTATCTATCTGTCAGTCAGTGAGTTTGTTTGTCTAATTGTCTGTCTGTCTGTCTGTATGTCTGCTGTCTGTCTATTTGTCTATCTGTCAGTCTGTGAGTTTGTCTGTCTGATTGTTTGTCTGTCATTCTGTTTGTCTCTTTGTCTTTATTTCTGTTTGTCAGTCTGTTTGTTTATCTGTAAGTCAGTCAGTATGTCAATTAGTGTGTCTATTTGTTGGTCAGTCAGTCAGTCAGATTGTGTCTCTATCAGTCAATCCATTTGTCTCTCTATCTGTCTGTCTATTGTCTTTCTATTTGTCTATCTGTCAGTTAGTGAGTTTGTCTGTCTGACTGTCTGTCTGTCATTCTGTTTGTCTCTTTGTCAGTCTGTTTGTCTATCTGTCAATCAGTTAGTATGTTAGTTAGTGTGTTTATCTGTTTGTCTATCAGTCAATCTATCTTTCTATCATTCAGCCAGTCTGTTAGTCTGTCTTTCTTTATTTCTATTTGTCTGTCTATCTTTATTTCTGTTTGTCAGTCTGTTTGTCTATCTGTCAGTCAGTCAGTATGTCAGTTAGTGTGTCTATCTGTTTGTCTTTCAGTCAATCAATCATTCAGTCAATCTGTCTATCTATCAGTCCGTTAGTTTGTCTCTCTATCGGTCAATCTGTTAGTCGGCTACTCTGTCTGTCTTTCTGTATGTCATTTTGTCTGTTTATCTGTCTGTTTGTCTGTCTATCTGTCTGTCTGTTTGTCTATTTGTCTATCTGTCTGTCTTTCTTTTTGTCTGTCTATCTGTCTGTCTTTATTTCTATTTGTCAGTCAGTTTGTCTATCTTTTTGTCAATCAGTATGTGAGTTAGTGTGTCTATCTATTTTTCTATCAATTAGTCAGTCAGTTTGTCTATTAGTCAGTCAGTCTGTTAGTCTGTCTGTGTGTCTACCTATTTATCTGTTTGTTTGTCTCTCAACTAATCATTTTTTTGTTTGTTAAGCTATTTGTATGTTTATCTATTTAACTATTTTTCTGTTTGTATGTATTTTGTCTGTCTGTATATCTGTTTTTTTGTATGTCTGTCAGTTATATCTCTGTTTGTCATTCTCTATATCTAATTTTTTGTCTGTCTATTAGTCTATTTCTATTATATTTTTCTATCAATATGCATGTTTATTTGAATGTCAATTAGTGAGTCTGTTTGTATGTCTACGTGTCTCTCCCACAGTTTGTTTGTATGTCTATATGCTTATTTGTCTGCTTATTTGTATGTCTATTTGCATGTCTATTTGTCTGTTAGTCAGCATGTCAGTTAGTCAGTCAGTCAGTCTGTCTATATGCTTATTTGTCTGTGTGTTTGTCAGTCAGTGAGTCTGTTTGTCTGTCTTTCTGTCTGTCTGTTTGTCTGTCATTCAGTCTGTCTGTGTGATTGTCTGTCTATCTATTTTTTTTATTTGTGTGTATGTCTGTCTACCTATCTGTCTCTCTGTCTTTCTTTCTGTCTGTCAACATGTCTATATGTCTTTCTTTTTGTTTGTGAGTCTGTTTGTATATCTGTCAGTCATTCTATATGTCTTATTTCAGTCAGACAGTCAGTCTATCAGTCTGTCTATCAGTCAGTCTATCTGTATATTTGTCTCTCAATTGATCTCTTTTTTTTTCATGTTTGTCAATCTGTATATCTATTTTTTGTATTTTTGTGAATTATATCTCTGTTTATCATTCTCTATATCTATTTTTTTGTTTTTCTGTTAGTCTATCTGTCTTATATTTTTCTATCAGTATGCCTGTTTATTTGTATTTCAATCAGTCAATTTGTTTGTATGTTTATGTGTCACTTCGATAGTTTGTTTGTATGTCTAAATTTTTATTTGTTTGCTTGATTGTATTGTTATTTGCATGTCTATTTGTCTATCTATCAGTTAGTCTGTATGACTTATGTCAGTCAGTCAGTCTGTTTCTCTGTTGT
>JBBPBT010000460.1:4968281-4994669 GCA_037974875.1 Cicer bijugum | reverse complement strand
TGTTTGTATGTTTATGTGTCACTTCGATAGTTTGTTTGTATGTCTAAATTTTTATTTGTTTGCTTGATTGTATTGTTATTTGCATGTCTATTTGTCTATCTATCAGTTAGTCTGTATGACTTATGTCAGTCAGTCAGTCTGTTTCTCTGTTGTCAGTATGCCTGTTTATTTGTATTTCAATCAATTAGTCTGTTTGTGTGTTTATGTTTCACATCGTTAGTTTGTTTGTATGTCTAAATATTTATTTGTTTTCTTATTTGTATGGCTATTTGAATGTCTATTTGTCTATCTATCAGTCAGTCAGTATGACTTATATCAATCAGTATGTCTGTTTCTCTGTCTTCTTTCTGTCTGTCATTAATTTTGTTTGTCTGTCTGTCTGTCTTTACTTCTGTTTGTTTATTTGTCAGTCAGTTCGTATATCAATTAGTGTGTCTATTTGTTTGTTAGTCAGTTAGATTGTCTCTCTATCAGTCAATCAATTTGTCTCTCTATCTGTCTGTCTGATGTCTGTCTATTTGTCTACTTGTCAGCCAGTGAGTTTGTCTGTCTATTTGTCTGTCTGTCTATCTATCTGTCAGTCTGTTTGTTTATCTGTCTGTATGTCAATTAGTGTGTCTATTTGTTAATCAGTCAGTCAGTCAGATTGTCTCTCTATCAGTCAATCAATCTGTCTCTCTATCTGTCTGTCTGTTGTCTGTCTATTTGTCTATCTGTCAGTCAGTGAGTTTGTCTGTCTATTTGTCTGTCTGACTGTCTTTCTGTTTGTCTCTTTGTCTGTCTATTTTTCTTTATTTATATTTGTCAGTCTGTTTGTTTATCTGTCAGTGAGTCAGTATGTCAATTAGTGTGTTTATTTGTTTGTCAGACAGTCAGTCAGTCAGCCAGATTGTCTCTCTAGCAGTCAATCAATCTGTCTCTCTATCTGTCTGTCTGTGTCTGTCTATTTGTCTATCTGTGAGTCAGTGAGTTTGTCTATCTAATTGTCTGTCTGTCATTCTGTTTGTCTCTTTGTTTGTCTATTTGTCTTTATTTTTGTTTGTCAGTCTGTTTGTTTATCTGTCAGTCAGTTAGTATGTCAATTAGTGTGTCTATTTGTTTGTCAGTCAGTCAGTCAGATTGTCTCTCAATGAGTCAATCAATTTGTCTCTCTATTTGTCTGTCTCCTGTCTTTCTATTTGTCTATCTGTCAGTCAGTGAGTTTGTATGTCTATTTGTCTGTCTGACTGTCTGTCTGTCATTCAGTTTGTCTCTTTGTCGGTCTATTTGTCAGTCTGTTTGTCTATCTGTCAATCAATCAATATGTTTGTTACAGTTTTTTCTGTTTGTCTATCAGTCAATCAGTCTTACTATCATTCAACTTGTCTGTTAGTCTGTCTTTCTTTATTTCTGTCTGTCTGTCTTTATTTCTATTTGTCAGTCTGTTTGTCTATATGTCAGTTAGTCAGTATGTCAGTTAGTGTGTCTATCTGTTTGTCTTTCAATCAGTCAATCATTCAGTCATTATGTCTATCTATCAGTCCGTTAGTTTGTCTCTCTATCGGTCAGTCTGTTGTCTATCTGTTAGTCAGCGAGTCTGTTTGTCTGTTTGCATGTCTGTCTTTCTGTATGTCATTCTGTCTGTCTATCTGTCTGTCTGTTTGTCATTCTGTTTGTCTATTTGTCTATCTGTCTGTCTTTCTTTTTGTCTGTCTGTCTGTCTATTTGTCTGTCTGTTTGTCATTTTGTTTGTCTATTTGTCTATCTGTCTGTATTTCTTTTTGTCTGTCTATCTGTCTGTCTTTATATCTATTTGTCAGTCTGTTTGTCTATATGTTTGTCAGTCAGCATGTGAGTTAGTGTGTCTATCTATTTTTCTATCAATTAGTCAGTTTGTTTGTCTATTAGTCAATCAGTCTGTTAGTCTGTCTGTCTGTCTATTTGTCTGTTTGTTTGTCTCTCAACTAATCTTTTTTTTGTTTGTTAAGCTATTGGTATGTTTATCTATTTAACTATTTTTCTTCTTTATTTCTGTTTGTCAGTCTGTTTGTTTATTTGTCAGTCAATCAATATGTCAATTAGTGTGTCTATTTGTTTGTCAGTCAGTCAGTTAGATTGTCTCTCTATCAGTAAATCAATTTGTCTCTCTATCTGTTTGTCTAATGTCTGTCTATTTGTCTATCTGACAGTCAGTGAGTTTGTCTGTCTATTTGTCTGTCAGACTGTCTGTTTGTCATTCTGTTTGTCTATTTGTCTTTATTTCTGTTTGTTAGTCTGTTTGTTTATCTGTCAGTCAGTCAATATGTTAATTAGTGTGTCTATTTGTTTGTCAGTCAGTCTGTCAGATTGTCTCTCTATTAGTCAATCAATTTGTCTCTCTATCTATCTGTCAGTGAGTTTGTCTGTCTGACTGTCATTCTGTTTGTCTCTTTGTCTGTCTATTTGTCTTTATTTCTGTTTGTCAGTCTGTTTGTTTATCTGTTAGTGAGTCAGTATGTCAATTAGTGTGTTTATTTGTTTGTCAGTCAGTCATATTGTCTCTCTATCAGTCAATCAATCTGTCTCCCTATCTGTCTGTCTGCTGTCTGTCTATTTATCTATCTGTCAGTCAGTGAGTTTGTTTGTCTAATTGTCTGTCTGTCTGTCTGTATGTCTGCTGTCTGTCTATTTGTCTATCTGTCAGTCTGTGAGTTTGTCTGTCTGATTGTTTGTCTGTCATTCTGTTTGTCTCTTTGTCTTTATTTCTGTTTGTCAGTCTGTTTGTTTATCTGTAAGTCAGTCAGTATGTCAATTAGTGTGTCTATTTGTTGGTCAGTCAGTCAGATTGTGTCTCTATCAGTCAATCCATTTGTCTCTCTATCTGTCTGTCTGCTGTCTTTCTATTTGTCTATCTGTCAGTCAGTGAGTTTGTTTGTCTGACTGTCTGTCTGTCATTCTGTTTGTCTCTTTGTCAGTCTGTTTGTCTATCTGTCAATCAGTTAGTATGTTAGTTAGTGTGTTTATCTGTTTGTCTATCAGTCAATCTATCTTTCTATCATTCAGCCAGTCTGTTAGTCTGTCTTTCTTTATTTCTATTTGTCTGTCTGTCTTTATTTCTGTCTGTCAGTCTGTTTGTCTATCTGTCAGTCAGTCAGTATGTCAGTTAGTGTGTCTATCTGTTTGTCTTTCAGTCAATCAATCATTCAGTCAATCTGTCTATCTATCAGTCCGTTAGTTTGTCTCTCTATCGGTCAATCTGTTAGTCGGCTAGTCTGTCTGTCTTTCTGTATGTCATTTTGTCTGTTTATCTGTCTGTTTGTCTGTCTATCTGTCTGTCTGTTTGTCTATTTGTCTATCTGTCTGTCTTTCTTTTTGTCTGTCTATCTGTCTGTCTTTATTTCTATTTGTCAGTCAGTTTGTCTATCTTTTTGTCAATCAGTATGTGAGTTAGTGTGTCTATCTATTTTTCTATCAATTAGTCAGTCAGTTTGTCTATTAGTCAGTCAGTCTGTTAGTCTGTCTGTGTGTCTACCTATTTATCTGTTTGTTTGTCTCTCAACTAATCATTTTTTTGTTTGTTAAGCTATTTGTATGTTTATCTATTTAACTATTTTTCTATTTGTATGTATTTTGTCTGTCTGTATATCTGTTTTTTTGTATGTCTGTCAGTTATATCTCTGTTTGTCATTCTCTATATCTAATTTTTTGTCTGTCTATTAGTCTATTTCTATTATATTTTTCTATCAATATGCATGTTTATTTGAATGTCAATTAGTGAGTCTGTTTGTATGTCTACGTGTCTCTCCCACAGTTTGTTTGTATGTCTATATGCTTATTTGTCTGCTTATTTGTATGTCTATTTGCATGTCTATTTGTCTGTTAGTCAGCATGTCAGTTAGTCAGTCAGTCAGTCTGTCTATATGCTTATTTGTCTGTGTGTTTGTCAGTCAGTGAGTCTGTTTGTCTGTCTTTCTGTCTGTCTGTTTGTCTGTCATTCAGTCTGTCTGTGTGATTGTCTGTCTATCTATTTGTTTATTTGTGTGTATGTCTGTCTACCTATCTGTCTCTCTGTCTTTCTTTCTGTCTGTCAACATGTCTATATGTCTTTCTTTTTGTTTGTGAGTCTGTTTGTCTATCTGTCAGTCATTCTATATGTCTTATTTCAGTCAGACAGTCAGTCTATCAGTCTGTCTATCAGTCAGTCTGTCTGTATATTTTTCTCTCAATTGATCTCTTTTTTTTTCATGTTTGTCAATCTGTATATCTATTTTTTTTGTATTTTTGTGAATTATATCTCTGTTTATCATTCTCTATATCTATTTTTTTGTTTTTCTGTTAGTCTATCTGTCTTATATTTTTCTATCAGTATGCCTGTTTATTTGTATTTCAATCAGTCAATTTGTTTGTATGTTTATGTGTCACTTCGATAGTTTGTTTGTATGTCTAAATGTTTATTTGTTTGCTTGATTGTATTGTTATTTGCATGTCTATTTGTCTATCTATCAGTTAGTCTGTATGAGTTATGTCAGTCAGTCAGTCTGTTTCTCTGTTGTCAGTATGCCTGTTTATTTGTATTTCAATCAGTTAGTCTGTTTGTATGTTTATGTGTCACTTCGATAGTTTGTTTGTATGTCTAAATTTTTATTTGTTTGCTTGATTGTATTGTTATTTGCATGTCTATTTGTCTATCTATCAGTTAGTCTGTATGACTTATGTCAGTCAGTCAGTCTGTTTCTCTGTTGTTAGTATGCCTGTTTATTTGTATTTCAATCAATTAGTCTGTTTGTGTGTTTATGTTTCACATCGTTAGTTTGTTTGTATGTCTAAATATTTATTTGTTTTCTTATTTGTATGGCTATTTGAATGTCTATTTGTCTATCTATCAGTCAGTCAGTATGACTTATATCAATCAGTATGTCTGTTTCTCTGTCTTCTTTCTGTCTGTCATTAATTTTGTTTGTCTGTCTGTCTGTCTTTACTTCTGTTTGTTTATTTGTCAGTCAGTTCGTATATCAATTAGTGTGTCTATTTGTTTGTTAGTCAGTTAGATTGTCTCTCTATCAGTCAATCAATTTGTCTCTCTATCTGTCTGTCTGATGTCTGTCTATTTGTCTACCTGTCAGCCAGTGAGTTTGTCTGTCTATTTGTCTGTCTGTCTATCTATCTGTCAGTCTGTTTGTTTATCTGTCTGTATGTCAATTAGTGTGTCTATTTGTTAATCAGTCAGTCAGTCAGATTGTCTCTCTATCAGTCAATCAATCTGTCTCTCTATCTGTCTGTCTGTTGTCTGTCTATTTGTCTATCTGTCAGTCAGTGAGTTTGTCTGTCTATTTGTCTGTCTGACTGTCTTTCTGTTTGTCTCTTTGTCTGTCTATTTTTCTTTATTTATATTTGTCAGTCTGTTTGTTTATCTGTCAGTGAGTCAGTATGTCAATTAGTGTGTTTATTTGTTTGTCAGACAGTCAGTCAGTCAGCCAGATTGTCTCTCTAGCAGTCAATCAATCTGTCTCTCTATCTGTCTGTCTGTGTCTGTCTATTTGTCTATCTGTGAGTCAGTGAGTTTGTCTATCTAATTGTCTGTCTGTCATTCTGTTTGTCTCTTTGTTTGTCTATTTGTCTTTATTTTTGTTTGTCAGTCTGTTTGTTTATCTGTCAGTCAGTTAGTATGTCAATTAGTGTGTCTATTTGTTTGTCAGTCAGTCAGTCAGATTGTCTCTCAATGAGTCAATCAATTTGTCTCTCTATTTGTCTGTCTCCTGTCTTTCTATTTGTCTATCTGTTAGTCAGTGAGTTTGTATGTCTATTTGTCTGTCTGACTGTCTGTCTGTCATTCAGTTTGTCTCTTTGTCGGTCTATTTGTCAGTCTGTTTGTCTATCTGTCAATCAATCAATATGTTTGTTACAGTTTTTTCTGTTTGTCTATCAGTCAATCAGTCTTACTATCATTCAACTTGTCTGTTAGTCTGTCTTTCTTTATTTCTGTCTGTCTGTCTTTATTTCTATTTGTCAGTCTGTTTGTCTATATGTCAGTTAGTCAGTATGTCAGTTAGTGTGTCTATCTGTTTGTCTTTCAATCAGTCAATCATTCAGTCATTATGTCTATCTATCAGTCCGTTAGTTTGTCTCTCTATCGGTCAGTCTGTTGTCTATCTGTTAGTCAGCGAGTCTGTTTGTCTGTTTGCATGTCTATCTTTCTGTATGTCATTCTGTCTGTCTATCTGTCTGTCTGTTTGTCATTTTGTTTGTCTATTTGTCTATCTGTCTGTCTTTCTTTTTGTCTGTCTGTCTGTCTATTTGTCTGTCTGTTTGTCATTTTGTTTGTCTATTTGTCTATCTGTCTGTATTTCTTTTTGTCTGTCTATCTGTCTGTCTTTATATCTATTTGTCAGTCTGTTTGTCTATATGTTTGTCAGTCAGCATGTGAGTTAGTGTGTCTATCTATTTTTCTATCAATTAGTCAGTTTGTTTGTCTATTAGTCAATCAGTCTGTTAGTCTGTCTGTCTGTCTATTTGTCTGTTTGTTTGTCTCTCAACTAATCTTTTTTTTGTTTGTTAAGCTATTGGTATGTTTATCTATTTAACTATTTTTCTTCTTTATTTCTGTTTGTCAGTCTGTTTGTTTATTTGTCAGTCAATCAATATGTCAATTAGTGTGTCTATTTGTTTGTCAGTCAGTCAGTTAGATTGTCTCTCTATCAGTAAATCAATTTGTCTCTCTATCTGTTTGTCTAATGTCTGTCTATTTGTCTATCTGACAGTCAGTGAGTTTGTCTGTCTATTTGTCTGTCAGACTGTCTGTTTGTCATTCTGTTTGTCTATTTGTCTTTATTTCTGTTTGTTAGTCTGTTTGTTTATCTGTCAGTCAGTCAATATGTTAATTAGTGTGTCTATTTGTTTGTCAGTCAGTCTGTCAGATTGTCTCTCTATTAGTCAATCAATTTGTCTCTCTATCTATCTGTCAGTGAGTTTGTCTGTCTGACTGTCATTCTGTTTGTCTCTTTGTCTGTCTATTTGTCTTTATTTCTGTTTGTCAGTCTGTTTGTTTATCTGTTAGTGAGTCAGTATGTCAATTAGTGTGTTTATTTGTTTGTCAGTCAGTCATATTGTCTCTCTATCAGTCAATCAATCTGTCTCCCTATCTGTCTGTCTGTTGTCTGTCTATTTATCTATCTGTCAGTCAGTGAGTTTGTTTGTCTAATTGTCTGTCTGTCTGTCTGTATGTCTGCTGTCTGTCTATTTGTCTATCTGTCAGTCTGTGAGTTTGTCTGTCTGATTGTTTGTCTGTCATTCTGTTTGTCTCTTTGTCTTTATTTCTGTTTGTCAGTCTGTTTGTTTATCTGTAAGTCAGTCAGTATGTCAATTAGTGTGTCTATTTGTTGGTCAGTCAGTCAGTCAGATTGTGTCTCTATCAGTCAATCCATTTGTCTCTCTATCTGTCTGTCTGCTGTCTTTCTATTTGTCTATCTGTCAGTCAGTGAGTTTGTTTGTCTGACTGTCTGTCTGTCATTCTGTTTGTCTCTTTGTCAGTCTGTTTGTCTATCTGTCAATCAGTTAGTATGTTAGTTAGTGTGTTTATCTGTTTGTCTATCAGTCAATCTATCTTTCTATCATTCAGCCAGTCTGTTAGTCTGTCTTTCTTTATTTCTATTTGTCTGTCTGTCTTTATTTCTGTCTGTCATTCTGTTTGTCTATCTGTCAGTCAGTCAGTATGTCAGTTAGTGTGTCTATCTGTTTGTCTTTCAGTCAATCAATCATTCAGTCAATCTGTCTATCTATCAGTCCGTTAGTTTGTCTCTCTATCGGTCAATCTGTTAGTCGGCTAGTCTGTCTGTCTTTCTGTATGTCATTTTGTCTATTTATCTGTCTGTTTGTCTGTCTATCTGTCTGTCTGTTTGTCTATTTGTCTATCTGTCTGTCTTTCTTTTTGTCTGTCTATCTGTCTGTCTTTATTTCTATTTGTCAGTCAGTTTGTCTATCTTTTTGTCAATCAGTATGTGAGTTAGTGTGTCTATCTATTTTTCTATCAATTAGTCAGTCAGTTTGTCTATTAGTCAGTCAGTCTGTTAGTCTGTCTGTGTGTCTACCTATTTATCTGTTTGTTTGTCTCTCAACTAATCATTTTTTTGTTTGTTAAGCTATTTGTATGTTTATCTATTTAACTATTTTTCTATTTGTATGTATTTTGTCTGTCTGTATATCTGTTTTTTTGTATGTCTGTCAGTTATATCTCTGTTTGTCATTCTCTATATCTAATTTTTTGTCTGTCTATTAGTCTATTTCTATTATATTTTTCTATCAATATGCATGTTTATTTGAATGTCAATTAGTGAGTCTGTTTGTATGTCTACGTGTCTCTCCCACAGTTTGTTTGTATGTCTATATGCTTATTTGTCTGCTTATTTGTATGTCTATTTGCATGTCTATTTGTCTGTTAGTCAGCATGTCAGTTAGTCAGTCAGTCAGTCTGTCTATATGCTTATTTGTCTGTGTGTTTGTCAGTCAGTGAGTCTGTTTGTCTGTCTTTCTGTTTGTCTGTTTGTCTGTCATTCAGTCTGTCTGTGTGATTGTCTGTCTATCTATTTGTTTATTTGTGTGTATGTCTGTCTACCTATCTGTCTCTCTGTCTTTCTTTCTGTCTGTCAACATGTCTATATGTCTTTCTTTTTGTTTGTGAGTCTGTTTGTCTATCTGTCAGTCATTCTATATGTCTTATTTCAGTCAGACAGTCAGTCTATCAGTCTGTCTATCAGTCAGTCTGTCTGTATATTTTTCTCTCAATTGATCTCTTTTTTTTTCATGTTTGTCAATCTGTATATCTATTTTTTTGTATTTTTGTGAATTATATCTCTGTTTATCATTCTCTATATCTATTTTTTTGTTTTTCTGTTAGTCTATCTGTCTTATATTTTTCTATCAGTATGCCTGTTTATTTGTATTTCAATCAGTCAATTTGTTTGTATGTTTATGTGTCACTTCGATAGTTTGTTTGTATGTCTAAATGTTTATTTGTTTGCTTGATTGTATTGTTATTTGCATGTCTATTTGTCTATCTATCAGTTAGTCTGTATGAGTTATGTCAGTCAGTCAGTCTGTTTCTCTGTTGTCAGTATGCCTGTTTATTTGTATTTCAATCAGTTAGTCTGTTTGTATGTTTATGTGTCACTTCGATAGTTTGTTTGTATGTCTAAATTTTTATTTGTTTGCTTGATTGTATTGTTATTTGCATGTCTATTTGTCTATCTATCAGTTAGTCTGTATGACTTATGTCAGTCAGTCAGTCTGTTTCTCTGTTGTCAGTATGCCTGTTTATTTGTATTTCAATCAATTAGTCTGTTTGTGTGTTTATGTTTCACATCGTTAGTTTGTTTGTATGTCTAAATATTTATTTGTTTTCTTATTTGTATGGCTATTTGAATGTCTATTTGTCTATCTATCAGTCAGTCAGTATGACTTATATCAATCAGTATGTCTGTTTCTCTGTCTTCTTTCTGTCTGTCATTAATTTTGTTTGTCTGTCTGTCTGTCTTTACTTCTGTTTGTTTATTTGTCAGTCAGTTCGTATATCAATTAGTGTGTCTATTTGTTTGTTAGTCAGTTAGATTGTCTCTCTATCAGTCAATCAATTTGTCTCTCTATCTGTCTGTCTGATGTCTGTCTATTTGTCTACCTGTCAGCCAGTGAGTTTGTCTGTCTATTTGTCTGTCTGTCTATCTATCTGTCAGTCTGTTTGTTTATCTGTCTGTATGTCAATTAGTGTGTCTATTTGTTAATCAGTCAGTCAGTCAGATTGTCTCTCTATCAGTCAATCAATCTGTCTCTCTATCTGTCTGTCTGTTGTCTGTCTATTTGTCTATCTGTCAGTCAGTGAGTTTGTCTGTCTATTTGTCTGTCTGACTGTCTTTCTGTTTGTCTCTTTGTCTGTCTATTTTTCTTTATTTATATTTGTCAGTCTGTTTGTTTATCTGTCAGTGAGTCAGTATGTCAATTAGTGTGTTTATTTGTTTGTCAGACAGTCAGTCAGTCAGCCAGATTGTCTCTCTAGCAGTCAATCAATCTGTCTCTCTATCTGTCTGTCTGTGTCTGTCTATTTGTCTATCTGTGAGTCAGTGAGTTTGTCTATCTAATTGTCTGTCTGTCATTCTGTTTGTCTCTTTGTTTGTCTATTTGTCTTTATTTTTGTTTGTCAGTCTGTTTGTTTATCTGTCAGTCAGTTAGTATGTCAATTAGTGTGTCTATTTGTTTGTCAGTCAGTCAGTCAGATTGTCTCTCAATGAGTCAATCAATTTGTCTCTCTATTTGTCTGTCTCCTGTCTTTCTATTTGTCTATCTGTTAGTCAGTGAGTTTGTATGTCTATTTGTCTGTCTGACTGTCTGTCTGTCATTCAGTTTGTCTCTTTGTCGGTCTATTTGTCAGTCTGTTTGTCTATCTGTCAATCAATCAATATGTTTGTTACAGTTTTTTCTGTTTGTCTATCAGTCAATCAGTCTTACTATCATTCAACTTGTCTGTTAGTCTGTCTTTCTTTATTTCTGTCTGTCTGTCTTTATTTCTATTTGTCAGTCTGTTTGTCTATATGTCAGTTAGTCAGTATGTCAGTTAGTGTGTCTATCTGTTTGTCTTTCAATCAGTCAATCATTCAGTCATTATGTCTATCTATCAGTCCGTTAGTTTGTCTCTCTATCGGTCAGTCTGTTGTCTATCTGTTAGTCAGCGAGTCTGTTTGTCTGTTTGCATGTCTATCTTTCTGTATGTCATTCTGTCTGTCTATCTGTCTGTCTGTTTGTCATTTTGTTTGTCTATTTGTCTATCTGTCTGTCTTTCTTTTTGTCTGTCTGTCTGTCTATTTGTCTGTCTGTTTGTCATTTTGTTTGTCTATTTGTCTATCTGTCTGTATTTCTTTTTGTCTGTCTATCTGTCTGTCTTTATATCTATTTGTCAGTCTGTTTGTCTATATGTTTGTCAGTCAGCATGTGAGTTAGTGTGTCTATCTATTTTTCTATCAATTAGTCAGTTTGTTTGTCTATTAGTCAATCAGTCTGTTAGTCTGTCTGTCTGTCTATTTGTCTGTTTGTTTGTCTCTCAACTAATCTTTTTTTTGTTTGTTAAGCTATTGGTATGTTTATCTATTTAACTATTTTTCTTCTTTATTTCTGTTTGTCAGTCTGTTTGTTTATTTGTCAGTCAATCAATATGTCAATTAGTGTGTCTATTTGTTTGTCAGTCAGTCAGTTAGATTGTCTCTCTATCAGTAAATCAATTTGTCTCTCTATCTGTTTGTCTAATGTCTGTCTATTTGTCTATCTGACAGTCAGTGAGTTTGTCTGTCTATTTGTCTGTCAGACTGTCTGTTTGTCATTCTGTTTGTCTATTTGTCTTTATTTCTGTTTGTTAGTCTGTTTGTTTATCTGTCAGTCAGTCAATATGTTAATTAGTGTGTCTATTTGTTTGTCAGTCAGTCTGTCAGATTGTCTCTCTATTAGTCAATCAATTTGTCTCTCTATCTATCTGTCAGTGAGTTTGTCTGTCTGACTGTCATTCTGTTTGTCTCTTTGTCTGTCTATTTGTCTTTATTTCTGTTTGTCAGTCTGTTTGTTTATCTGTTAGTGAGTCAGTATGTCAATTAGTGTGTTTATTTGTTTGTCAGTCAGTCATATTGTCTCTCTATCAGTCAATCAATCTGTCTCCCTATCTGTCTGTCTGCTGTCTGTCTATTTATCTATCTGTCAGTCAGTGAGTTTGTTTGTCTAATTGTCTGTCTGTCTGTCTGTATGTCTGCTGTCTGTCTATTTGTCTATCTGTCAGTCTGTGAGTTTGTCTGTCTGATTGTTTGTCTGTCATTCTGTTTGTCTCTTTGTCTTTATTTCTGTTTGTCAGTCTGTTTGTTTATCTGTAAGTCAATCAGTATGTCAATTAGTGTGTCTATTTGTTGGTCAGTCAGTCAGTCAGATTGTGTCTCTATCAGTCAATCCATTTGTCTCTCTATCTGTCTGTCTGCTGTCTTTCTATTTGTCTATCTGTCAGTCAGTGAGTTTGTCTGTCTGACTGTCTGTCTGTCATTCTGTTTGTCTCTTTGTCAGTCTGTTTGTCTATCTGTCAATCAGTTAGTATGTTAGTTAGTGTGTTTATCTGTTTGTCTATCAGTCAATCTATCTTTCTATCATTCAGCTAGTCTGTTAGTCTGTCTTTCTTTATTTCTATTTGTCTGTCTGTCTTTATTTCTGTCTGTCAGTCTGTTTGTCTATCTGTCAGTCAGTCAGTATGTCAGTTAGTGTGTCTATCTGTTTGTCTTTCAGTCAATCAATCATTCAGTCAATCTGTCTATCTATCAGTCCGTTAGTTTGTCTCTCTATCGGTCAATCTGTTAGTCGGCTAGTCTGTCTGTCTTTCTGTATGTCATTTTGTCTATTTATCTGTCTGTTTGTCTGTCTATCTGTCTGTCTGTTTGTCTATTTGTCTATCTGTCTGTCTTTCTTTTTGTCTGTCTATCTGTCTGTCTTTATTTCTATTTGTCAGTCAGTTTGTCTATCTTTTTGTCAATCAGTATGTGAGTTAGTGTGTCTATCTATTTTTCTATCAATTAGTCAGTCAGTTTGTCTATTAGTCAGTCAGTCTGTTAGTCTGTCTGTGTGTCTACCTATTTATCTGTTTGTTTGTCTCTCAACTAATCATTTTTTTGTTTGTTAAGCTATTTGTATGTTTATCTATTTAACTATTTTTCTATTTGTATGTATTTTGTCTGTCTGTATATCTGTTTTTTTGTATGTCTGTCAGTTATATCTCTGTTTGTCATTCTCTATATCTAATTTTTTGTCTGTCTATTAGTCTATTTCTATTATATTTTTCTATCAATATGCATGTTTATTTGAATGTCAATTAGTGAGTCTGTTTGTATGTCTACGTGTCTCTCCCACAGTTTGTTTGTATGTCTATATGCTTATTTGTCTGCTTATTTGTATGTCTATTTGCATGTCTATTTGTCTGTTAGTCAGCATGTCAGTTAGTCAGTCAGTCAGTCTGTCTATATGCTTATTTGTCTGTGTGTTTGTCAGTCAGTGAGTCTGTTTGTCTGTCTTTCTGTCTGTCTGTTTGTCTGTCATTCAGTCTGTCTGTGTGATTGTCTGTCTATCTATTTGTTTATTTGTGTGTATGTCTGTCTACCTATCTGTCTCTCTGTCTTTCTTTCTGTCTGTCAACATGTCTATATGTCTTTCTTTTTGTTTGTGAGTCTGTTTGTCTATCTGTCAGTCATTCTATATGTCTTATTTCAGTCAGACAGTCAGTCTATCAGTCTGTCTATCAGTCAGTCTGTCTGTATATTTTTCTCTCAATTGATCTCTTTTTTTTTCATGTTTGTCAATCTGTATATCTATTTTTTTGTATTTTTGTGAATTATATCTCTGTTTATCATTCTCTATATCTATTTTTTTGTTTTTCTGTTAGTCTATCTGTCTTATATTTTTCTATCAGTATGCCTGTTTATTTGTATTTCAATCAGTCAATTTGTTTGTATGTTTATGTGTCACTTCGATAGTTTGTTTGTATGTCTAAATGTTTATTTGTTTGCTTGATTGTATTGTTATTTGCATGTCTATTTGTCTATCTATCAGTTAGTCTGTATGAGTTATGTCAGTCAGTCAGTCTGTTTCTCTGTTGTCAGTATGCCTGTTTATTTGTATTTCAATCAGTTAGTCTGTTTGTATGTTTATGTTTCACATCGTTAGTTTGTTTGTATGTCTAAATATTTATTTGTTTTCTTATTTGTATGGCTATTTGAATGTCTATTTGTCTATCTATCAGTCAGTCAGTATGACTTATATCAATCAGTATGTCTGTTTCTCTGTCTTCTTTCTGTCTGTCATTAATTTTGTTTGTCTGTCTGTCTGTCTTTACTTCTGTTTGTTTATTTGTCAGTCAGTTCGTATATCAATTAGTGTGTCTATTTGTTTGTTAGTCAGTTAGATTGTCTATCTATCAGTCAATCAATTTGTCTCTCTATCTGTCTGTCTGATGTCTGTCTATTTGTCTACCTGTCAGCCAGTGAGTTTGTCTGTCTATTTGTCTGTCTGTCTATCTATCTGTCAGTCTGTTTGTTTATCTGTCTGTATGTCAATTAGTGTGTCTATTTGTTAATCAGTCAGTCAGTCAGATTGTCTCTCTATCAGTCAATCAATCTGTCTCTCTATCTGTCAGTCTGTTGTCTGTCTATTTGTCTATCTGTCAGTCAGTGAGTTTGTCTGTCTATTTGTCTGTCTGACTGTCTTTCTGTTTGTCTCTTTGTCTGTCTATTTTTCTTTATTTATATTTGTCAGTCTGTTTGTTTATCTGTCAGTGAGTCAGTATGTCAATTAGTGTGTTTATTTGTTTGTCAGACAGTCAGTCAGTCAGCCAGATTGTCTCTCTAGCAGTCAATCAATCTGTCTCTCTATCTGTCTGTCTGTGTCTGTCTATTTGTCTATCTGTGAGTCAGTGAGTTTGTCTATCTAATTGTCTGTTTGTCATTCTGTTTGTCTCTTTGTTTGTCTATTTGTCTTTATTTTTGTTTGTCAGTCTGTTTGTTTATCTGTCAGTCAGTTAGTATGTCAATTAGTGTGTCTATTTGTTTGTCAGTCAGTCAGTCAGTCAGTCAGATTGTCTCTCTATTTGTCTGTCTCCTGTCTTTCTATTTGTCTATCTGTCAGTCAGTGAGTTTGTATGTCTATTTGTCTGTCTGACTGTCTGTCTGTCATTCAGTTTGTCTCTTTGTCGGTCTATTTGTCAGTCTGTTTGTCTATCTGTCAATCAATCAATATGTTTGTTACAGTTTTTTCTGTTTGTCTATCAGTCAATCAGTCTTACTATCATTCAACTTGTCTGTTAGTCTGTCTTTCTTTATTTCTGTCTGTCTGTCTTTATTTCTGTTTGTCAGTCTGTTTGTCTATATGTCAGTTAGTCAGTATGTCAGTTAGTGTGTCTATCTGTTTGTCTTTCAATCAGTCAATCATTCAGTCATTATGTCTATCTATCAGTCCGTTAGTTTGTCTCTCTATCGGTCAGTCTGTTGTCTATCTGTTAGTCAGCGAGTCTGTTTGTCTGTTTGCATGTCTGTCTTTCTGTATGTCATTCTGTCTGTCTATCTGTCTGTCTATTTGTCATTCTGTTTGTCTATTTGTCTATCTGTCTGTCTATCTGTCTGTCAATCTGTTTGTCTATCTGTCTGTCTATCTGTTTGTCTTTTTGTATGTCTGTTTGTCATTCTCTATATCTAATTTTTTGTCTGTCAGTTAGTCTATTTGTATTATATTTTTCTATCAATATGCATGTTTATTTGTATGTCAATTAGTGTGTCTGTTTGTATGTTTATGTGTCTCTCCCTCAGTTTGTTTGTATGTCTATATGCTTATTTGTCTGCTTATTTGTATGTCTATTTGCATGTCTATTTGTCTATCTGTCTGTTTGTCAGTATGTCAGTTAGTCAATCAGTCAGTCTGTCTACTTGTCTGTTGTCTTTCTGTTTGTCTGTTTGTCTGCCAGTCAGTCAGTCTGTTTGTCAGTCTTTCTGTCTGTCTGTGTGAATGTTTGTCTTTCTGTCTATCTATTCGTCTATTTGTGTGTCTGTCTGTCTACCTATTTGTCTCTCTGTCATTCTTTCTGTTTGTCTACATGTCTATCTGTCTTTCTTTTTGTCTGTGAGTCTGTTTGTCTATCTGTTAGTTAGTTAATATGTCTTATGTCAGTCAGTCAGTCTATCTGTTTGTCTATCAGTCAGTCTGTCTATTTGTTTGTCTCTCAATTGATCTTTTTTTTTTGTTTGTTAATCTATTTGTATGTCTATATATTTAACTATTTTTTTGTTTACATGTATTTTGTCTATCTATTTATCTATTTTTTTTGTATGTTTGTGAATTATATTTCTGTTTATCATTCTCTATATACGTTTTTTTGTTTGACTGTTAGTCTATCCGTCTTATATTTCTCTATCAGTATGCCTTTTTATTTGTATTTCAATTAGTCTGTATGTTTGTATGTTTATGTGTCACTTCGTTAGTTTGTTTGTATGTCTAAATGTTTATTTGTTTGCTTATTTGTATTGCTATTTGCATGTCTATTTGTCTATCTATCAGTCAGTCAGTATGACTTATGTCAGTCAGTATGTCAGTCAGTTAGTCTGTTTCTCTATCTGTCTTTCTGTCTGTCTGTAATTTTGTTTGTTTGTCTGTCTGTCTTTATTTCTCTTTGTCAGTCTGTTTGTTTATCTGTCAATCAGTCAGTATGTCAATTTGTTTGTCAATCAGTCAGTCAGATTGTCTCTCTATCAGTCAATCAATATGTCTCTCTATCTGTCTATTTGTCTATCTTTCTGTCAGTGAGTTTGTCTGTCTGTTTGTCTTTGTTTCTATTTGTCAGTTTGTTTGTTTTTCTGTCAGTCAGTCAGTATGTCAATTAGTGTGTCTATTTGTTTGTTAGTCAGTCAGATTGTCTCTCTATCAGTCAATCAATTTGTCTCTGTATTTGTCTGTCTGCTGTCTGTCTATTTGACTACCTGTTAGTCAGTGAGTTTGTCTGCCTATTTGTCTGTCTAACTGTCTGTTTGTCATTCTGTTTGTCTCTTTGTCTGTCTATTTGTTAGTCTGTTTGGCTATCTGTCAATCAGTCAACATGTTAGTTAGTGTGTTTATCTGTTTGTCTATTAGTCAATCAGTCTTTCTATCATTCAGCCAGTTTGTTAATCTGTCTTTCTTTATTTCTGTCAATATGTTTGTTTGTCAGTTAGTTTGTCTATCTGTCAGTCAGTCAGTATGTCAATTAGTGTGTCTATGTGTATGTCTATCAGTCAGTCATTCTTTCAGTCATTTTGTCTATCTATCAGTCTGTTAGTTTGTCTCTCTATCGGTCAATCTGTTGTCTATCTGTTAGTCTGCGAGTCTGTCAGTCTGTTTGCATGTCTGTCTTTTTGTCTGTCTGTCATTCTGTTTGTCTTTTTGTCTACCTGTCTGTCTTTCTTTTTGTTTGTCTATCTGTCTGTCTTTATTTCTATTCGTCAGTCTGTTTGTCTATATGTTTGTTAGTCAGTATGTGAGTTAGTGTGTCTATATGTTTTTCTATCAATCAGTCAGTCTGTTTGTCTATCAGTTAGTCAGTCTGTTAGTCTGTCAGTCTTTCTATTTGTTTATTTGTTTGTCTCTCAACTAATTATTTTTTTTCTGTTTGTTAATCTATTTGTATGTTTATCTATTTAACTATTTTTCTATTTGTATGTGTTTTGTGTGTCTGTATATCTGTTTTTTTGTACGATTGTCAGTAATATCTCTGTTTGCATTCACTATATCTAATTTTTTGTCTTTCTGTTAGTGTATTTGTATTATAATTTTCTATCAATATGCATGTATCATTGTATGTCAATCAGTGAGTCTGTTTGTTTGTTTATGTTTCTCTCCCTCAATTTGTTTGTATGTCTATATGCTTATTTGTCTGCGTATATGTATGTCTATTTGTCTATCTGTTAGAGAGCTAGTTTGTCAGTTAGTCAGTCAATATGTCTGTCTTTTTGTCTGTCTGTGTGTTTGTCAGTGAGTTTGTTGTTTGTCTATATGTCTCTTTGTCAGTTTGTTTGTATGTTTATATGCTTATTTATTTGCTTATCTGTATGTCTATTTGTCTATTTGTCAGTCAGTATGTCAGTCAGTCTGTCTCACTGTCTAATTGCCTGTCTATTGTCTGTATGTCTATCTGTCAGTTAGTCAGTCTATTTGTCTATCTGTCTGTCAATCTGTTTGTCTATCTGTCTGTCTATCTGTTTGTCTTTTTGTATGTCTGTCAGTTATATCTCTGTTTGTCATTCTCTATATCTAATTTTTTGTCTGTCAGTTAGTCTATTTGTATTATATTTTTCTATCAATATGCATGTTTATTTGTATGTCAATCAGTGTGTCTGTTTGTATGTCTATGTGTCTCTCCCTCAGTTTGTTTGTATGTCTATATGCTTATTTGTCTGCTTATCTGTATGTCTATTTGCATGTCTATTTGTCTATCTGTCTTTTTGTCAGTATGTCAGTTAGTCAATCAGTCAGTCTGTCTACTTGTCTGTTGTCTTTCTGTTTGTCTGTGTGTCTGTCAGTCAGTCTTTCTGTCTGTCTGTTTGTGTATCATTCAGTCTGTCTGTGTGAATGTTTGTCTTTCTGTCTATCTATTCGTCTATTTGTGTGTCTGTCTGTCTACCTATTTGTCTCTCTGTCTTTCTTTCTGTCTGTCTACATTTCTATCTATCTTTCTTTTTGTCTGTGAGTCTGTTTGTCTATCTGTCAGTCAGTTAATATGTCTTAGGTCAGTCAGTCAGTCTATCTGTTTGTCTATCAGTCAGTCTGTCTATCTGTTTGTCTCTCAATTGATCTTTTTTTTTTGTTTGTTAATCTATTTGTATGTCTATATATTTAACTATTTTTTTGTTTACATGTATTTTGTCTATCTATATATCTATTTTTTTTGTATTTTTGTGAATTATATCTCTGTTTATCATTCTCTATATACGTTTTTTTGTTTGTCTGTTAGTCTATCTGTCTTATATTTTTTATCAGTATGCCTTTTTATTTGTATTTCAATTAGTCTGTCTGTTTGTATGTTTATGTGTCACTTCGTTAGTTTGTTTGTATGTCTAAATGTTTATTTGTTTGCTTATTTGTATTGCTATTTGCATGTCTATTTGTCTATCTATCAGTCAGTCAGTATGACTTATGTCAGTCAGTATGTCAGTCAGTTAGTCTGTTTCTCTGTCTGTCTTTCTGTCTGTCTGTAATTTTGTTTGTTTGTCTGTCTGTCTTTATTTCTCTTTGTTAGTCTGTTTGTTTATCTGTCAATCAGTCAATATGTCAATTTGTTTGTCAATCAGTCAGTCAGATTGTCTCTCTATCAGTCAATCAATATGTCTCTTTATCTGTCTATTTGTCTGTCTTTCAGTCAGTGAGTTTGTCTGTCTGTCATTCTGTTTGTCTCTTTGTCTGTCTATTTGCCTTTGTTTCTAGGCTTAATTGCACTTTTGGTCCCCCTATTATAGGTGAAAATTGAAAGTAGTCCCTCCATTTTGTCTGTCCCCAGTTTTAGTCCCCCAAACTGAATTTGAGGCCAAATCAGCATGAGGTGTCATTTTTTAATGACGTGTCAAGAAATAGCTGACGTGGAATAAATTTATTATTATATTATTTTTGATTAAAAAATATAATTTTTATTTTTAAAAATCATTTTCATAATTGTTAAATATTTTAAAAAATCTAATTAAAATTATTAAAATAAAATTAAAAGAAAAACACCTTACCACCTAAAATCATTGTCTTCGTGAAATCAAAGCCTTCTTTATGCCCTCTCTTTCCTTTTCTCTCTTCTCCCTTTTCAACCTTTCTTCCCTCAACTCTTCCAACGTCTTCTTCCTTTTCTCACCCTTCCTATCACTATTTTCACCATTAGCATCATCACCAACAACTTCATCATCATTCAATTTCTGCTTTTGAAGATACCAAGGCAACTTAACCCCTTTCCCTGCAACACCATAACCTAACCTATATTTCTCATCTTCAGGACCCACAGCACGAACGGAATCTCCATGCTCTTTCTTCAATTTCTTATTCTTCTTCGATTCCTCTCTTTCATCACCACTCTTTCTCTCAGGCACTCGAATCAGATCAAAAATCTTAATTCCTTCAAAGAGGTTAATGTGACCTCAGTCACCGGCTTCTACTTCGGGAATGGTCTCAGGTTCGGCTTTAGGTTCGGGTTCGGATTCACGAGGCTGAATTGTGGGTGCTATACCTCGAGCGACACGGAGGCGTTCGAGACGGAGCTCAGTGTCGCGCTTTCGCGATTGTTCGCGTTTAAGCTGTTCTTCTTTTGCGGCTTGTTCTTCGTCGTGTTGAGTATCTTGATCCTCCTTTGCACGAACAGGATGCTGCTAATGGTGAAAATAGTGATAGGAAGGGTGAGAAAAGGAAGAAGACGTTGGAAATGTTGAGGGAAGAAAGGTTGAAAAGGGAGAAGAGTGAAAAGGAAAGATAGAGGGCATAGAGAAGGCTTTGATTTCACCAAGACAATGATTTTAGGTGTTAAGGTGTTTTTCTTTTAATTTTATTTTAATAATTTTAATTAGATTTTTTAAAATATTTAACAATTATTAAAATGATTTTTAAAAATAAAAATTATATTTTTTAATAAAAAATAATATAATAATAAATTTATTCCACGTCAGCTATTTCTTGACACGTCATTAAAAAAATGACACCTCATGCTGATTTGGCCTCAAATTAAGTTTGGGGGACTAAAACAGGGGACAAACAAAATGGAGGGACTACTTTCAATTTTCACCTATAATAGGGGGATCAAAAGTGCAATTAAGCCTTGTTTCTATTTGTCAGTTTGTTTGTTTATCTGTCAGTCAGTCAGTATGTCAATTAGTGTGTCTATTTGTTTGTCAGTCAGTCAGATTGTCTCTCTATCTGTCAATCAATTTGTCTCTCTATTTGTCTGTCTGCTGTCTGTCTATTTGTCTACCTGTTAGTCAGTGGGTTTGTCTGCCTATTTGTCTGTCTAACTGTCTGTTTGTCATTCTGTTTGTCTCTTTGTCTGTCTATTTGTCTGTCTATTTGTTAGTGTGTTTGGCTATCTGTCAATCAGTCAGTATGTTAGTTAGTGTGTTTATATGTTTGTCTATTAGTCAATCAGTCTTTCTATCATTCAGCCAGTTTGTTAATCTGTCTTTCTTTATTACTGTCTATATGTCTGTTTGTCAGTTTGTTTGTCTATCTGTCTGTCAGTCAGTATGTCAATTAGTGTGTCTATCTGTATGTCTATCAGTCAGTCATTCTTTCAGTCATTTTGTCTATCTATCAGTCTGTTAGTTTGTCTCTCTATCGGTCAGTCTGCTGTTAGTCTGGGAGTCTGTCAGTCTTTTTGCATGTCTGTCTTTTTGTCTGTCTGTCATTCTGTTTGTCTTTTTGTCTACCTGTCTGTCTTTCTTTTTGTTTGTCTATTTGTCTGTCTTTATTTCTATTCGTCAGTCTGTTTGTCTATATGTTTGTTAGTCAGTATGTGAGTTAGTGTGTCTATATCTTTTTCTATCAATCAATCAGTATGTTTGTCTAACAGTTAGTCAGTCTGTTAGTCTGTCAGTCATTCTATTTGTTTATTTGTTTGTCTCTCAACTAATTATTTTTTTTCTGTTTGTTAATCTATTTGTATGTTTATCTATTTAACTATTTTTCTGTTTGTATGTATTTTGTGTGTCTGTATATCTGTTTTCTGTACGATTGTCAGTAATATCTCTGTTTGCATTCACTATATCTAATTTTTTGTCTGTCTGTTAGTCTATTTGTATTATATTTTTCTATCAATATGCATGTTTCATTGTATGTCAATCAGTGAGTCTGTTTGTTTGTTTATGATTCTCTCCCTCAATTTGTTTGTATGTCTATATGCTTAATTGTCTGCGTATCTGTATGTCTATTTATCTATCTGTTAGTGAGCTAGTTTGTCAGTTAGTCAGTCAGTCAATCTGTCTGTCTTTTTGTCTGTCTGTATGTTTGTCAGTGAGTTTGTTGTTTGTCTATATGTCTCTTTGTCAGTTTGTTTGTATGTCTATATGCTTATTTATTTGCTTATCTGTATGTCTATTTGTCAGTCAGTATGTCAGTCAGTCTGTCTCTCTGTCTAATTGCCTGTCTATTGCCTGTCAATCTGTTTGTCTATATGTCTGTCTATCTGTTTGTCTTTTTGTATGTCTGTCAGTTATATCTCTGTTTGTGATTCTCTATATCTAATTTTTGGTCTGTCAGTTAGTCTATTTGTATTATATTTTTCTATCAATATGCATGTTTATTTGTATGTCAATCAGTGAGTCTGTTTGTATGTCTATGTGTCTCTCCCTCAGTTTGTTTGTATGTCTATATGCTTATTTGTCTGCTTATCTGTATGTCTATTTGCATGTCTATTTGTCTATCTGTCTGTTTGTCAGTATGTCAGTTAGTCAGTCAGTCAGTCTGTCTACTTGTCTGTTGTCTTTCTGTTTGTTTGTGTGTCTGTCAGTCAGTCAGTCTGTTTGTCAGTCTTTCTGTCTGTCTGTTTGTCTATCATTCAGTCTGTCTGTGTGAATGTTTGTCTTTCTGTCTATCTATTTGTCTATTTGTGTGTCTGTCTGTCTACCTATTTGTCTCTTTGTCTTTCTTTTTGTCTGTCTACATGTCTATCTGTCTTTCTTTTTGTCTGTGAGTCTGTTTGTCTATCTGTCAGTCAGTTAATATGTCTTATGTTAGTCAGTCAGTCTATCTGTTTGTCTATCAGTCAGTCTGTCTATCTGTTTGTCTCTCAATTGATCTTTTTTTTGTTTGTTAATCTAATTGTATGTCTATATATTTAACTATTTTTTTGTTTACATGTATTTTGTCTATCTATATATCTATTTTTTTTGTATGTTTGTGAATTATATCTCTGTTTATCATTCTCTATATACGTTTTTTTGTTTGTCTGTTAGTCTATTTGTCTTATATTTTTCTATCAGTATGCCTGTTTATTTGTATTTCAATTAGTCAGTCTGTTTGTATGTTTATGTGTCACTTCGTTAGTTTGTTTGTATGTCTAAATGTTTATTTGTTTGCTTATTTGTGTTGCTATTTGCATGTCTATTTGTCTATCTATCAGTCAGTCAGTATAACTTATGTCAGTCAGTATGTCAGTCAGTTAGTCTCTTTCTCTGTCTGTCTTTCTGTCTTTCTGTCTTTCTGTAATTTTGTTTGTTTGTCTGTCTGTCATTATTTCTCTTTGTCAGTCTATTTGTTTATCTGTCAATCAGTCAGTATGTCAATTTGTTTGTCAGTCAGTCAGATTGTCTCTCTATCAGTCAATCAATATGTCTCTCTATCTGTCTATTTGTCTATCTTTCAATCAGTGAGTTTGTCTGTCTGACTGTCTGTCTCTCATTCTGTTTGTCTCTTTGTCTGTCTATTTATCTTTGTTTCTATTTGTCAGTCTGTTTGTTTATCTGTCAGTCAGTCAGTATGTCAACTAGTGTGTCTATTTGTTTGTCAGTCAGTCAGATTGTCTCTCTATCAGTCAATCAATTTGTCTCTCTATTTGTCTGTCTGCTGTCTGTCTATTTGTCTATCTGTTAGTTAGTGAGTTTGTCTGCCTATTTGTCTATCTAACTGTCTGTTTGTCATTCTGTTTGTCTCTTTGTCTGTCTATTTGTCTGTCTATTCGTTAGTCTGTTTGGCTATCTGTCAATCAATCAGTATGTTAGTTAGTGTGTTTATCTGTTTGTCTATCAGTCAATCAGTCTTTCTATCATTCAGCCAGTCTGTTAGTCTGTCTTTCTTTATTTCTGTCTATATGTCTGTTTGTCAGTCTGTTTGTCTATCTGTCAGTCAGTCAGTATGTCAATTAGTGTGTCTATCTGTATGTCTATCAGTCAGTCATTCTTTCAGTCATTCTGTCTATCTATCAGTCTGTTAGTTTGTCTCTCTATCGGTTTGTCTGTCTGTTTGCATGTCTTTCTTTTTGTCTGTCTATCTGTCATTCTGTTTGTCTTTTTGTCTACCTGTCTGTCTTTCTTTTTGATTGTATATCTGTCTGTCTTTATTTCTATTTGTCAGTCTGTTTGTCTATATGTCTGTTAGTCAGTATGTGAGTTAGTGTGTCTATATGTTTTTCTATCAATCAGTCCATCTGTTTGTCTATCAGTCAGTCAGTCTGTTAGTCTGTTTGTCTTTCTATTTGTTTATTTGTTTATTTGTTTGTCTCTCAACTAATATTTTTTTCTGTTTGTTAATCGATTTGTATGTTTATCTATTTAACAATTTTTCTGTTTGTATGTATTTTGTGTGTCTGTATATCTGTTTTTTGTATGATTGTCAGTTATATCTCTGTTTGCATTCTCTATATCTAATTTTTTTTCTGTCTGTTAGTCTATTTGTATTATATTTTTCTATCAATATGCATGTTTCATTGTATGTCAATCAGTGAGTCTGTTTGTTTGTTTATGTTTCTCTCCCTCAGTTTGTTTGTATGTCTATATGCTTATTTGTCTGCGTATCTGTATGTCTATTTGTCTATCTGTCAGTAAGCTAGTTGTTCAGTTAGTCAGTCAGTCTGTCTTTCTGTCTGTGTGTATGTTTGTCAGTGAGTTTGTTGTTTGTCTATATGTCTCTTTGTCAGTTTGTTTGTATGTCTATATGCTTATTTATTTGCTTATCTGTATGTCTATTTGCATGTCTATTTGTCTATTTGTCAATCAGTATGTCAGTCTGTCTCTCTGTCTAATTGCCTGTCTATTATCTGTCTGTCTATCTGTCAGTTAGTCAGTCTGTTTGTCTATCTGTCTGTCAATCTGTTTGTCTATCTGTTTGTCTATTTGTATGTCTGTCAGTTATATCTCTGTTTGTCATTCTCTATATCTAATTTTTTGTCTGTCTGTTAGTCTATTTGTATTATATTTTTCTATCAATATGCATGTTTATTTGTATGTCAATCAGTGAGTCTGTTTGTATGTCTATGTGTCTCTCCCTCAGTTTGTTTGTATGTCTATATGCTTATTTGTCTGCTTATCTGTATGTCTATTTGCATGTCTATTTGTCTATCTGTCTGTTTGTCAGTATGTCAGTTAGTCAGTCAGTCAGTCTGTCTACTTGTCTGTTGTCTTTCTGTTTGTTTGTGTGTCTGTCAGTCAGTCAGTCTGTTTGTCAGTCTTTCTGTCTGTCTGTTTGTCTATCATTCAGTCTGTCTGTGTGAATGTTTGTCTTTCTGTCTATCTATTTGTCTATTTGTGTGTCTGTCTGTCTACCTATTTGTCTCTTTGTCTTTCTTTTTGTCTGTCTACATGTCTATCTGTCTTTCTTTTTGTCTGTGAGTCTGTTTGTCTATCTGTCAGTCAGTTAATATGTCTTATGTCAGTCAGTCAGTCTATCTGTTTGTCTATCAGTCAGTCTGTCTATCTGTTTGTCTCTCAATTGATCTTTTTTTTGTTTGTTAATCTAATTGTATGTCTATATATTTAACTATTTTTTTGTTTACATGTATTTTGTCTATCTATATATCTATTTTTTTTGTATGTTTGTGAATTATATCTCTGTTTATCATTCTCTATATACGTTTTTTTGTTTGTCTGTTAGTCTATCTGTCTTATATTTTTCTATCAGTATGCCTGTTTATTTGTATTTCAATTAGTCAGTCTGTTTGTATGTTTATGTGTCACTTCGTTAATTTGTTTGTATGTCTAAATGTTTATTTGTTTGCTTATTTGTATTGCTATTTGCATGTCTATTTGTCTATCTATCAGTCAGTCAGTATGACTTATGTCAGTCAGTATGTCAGTCAGTTAGTCTCTTTCTCTGTCTGTCTTTCTGTCTTTCTGTCTTTCTGTAATTTTGTTTGTTTGTTTGTCTGTCTGTCATTATTTCTCTTTGTCAGTCTGTTTGTTTATCTGTCAATCAGTCAGTATGTCAATTTGTTTGTCAGTCAGTCAGATTGTCTCTCTATCAGTCAATCAATATGTCTCTCTATCTGTCTATTTGTCTATCTTTCAGTGAGTGAGTTTGTCTGTCTGACTGTCTATCTCTCATTCTGTTTGTCTCTTTGTCTGTCTATTTATCTTTGTTTCTATTTGTCAGTCTGTTTGTTTATCTGTCAGTCAGTCAGTATGTCAACTAGTGTGTCTATTTGTTTGTCAGTCAGTCAGATTGTCTCTCTATCAGTCAATCAATTTGTCTCTCTATTTGTCTGTCTGCTGTCTGTCTATTTGTCTATCTGTTAGTTAGTGAGTTTGTCTGCCTATTTGTCTATCTAACTGTCTGTTTGTCATTCTGTTTGTCTCTTTGTCTGTCTATTTGTCTGTCTATTCGTTAGTCTGTTTGGCTATCTGTAAATCAATCAGTATGTTAGTTAGTGTGTTTATCTGTTTGTCTATCAGTCAATCAGTCTTTCTATCATTCAGCCAGTCTGTTAGTCTGTCTTTCTTTATTTCTGTCTATATGTCTGTTTGTCTATCTGTCAGTCAGTCAGTATGTCAATTAGTGTGTCTATCTGTATGTCTATCAGTCAGTCATTCTTTCAGTCATTCTGTCTATCTATCAGTCTGTTAGTTTGTCTCTCTATCGGTTTGTCTGTCTGTTTGGATGTCTTTCTTTTTGTCTGTCTATCTGTCATTCTGTTTGTCTTTTTGTCTACCTGTCTGTCTTTCTTTTTGATTGTATATCTGTCTGTCTTTATTTCTATTTGTCAGTCTGTTTGTCTATATGTCTGTTAGTCAGTATGTGAGTTAGTGTGTCTATATGTTTTTCTATCAATCAGTCCGTCTGTTTGTCTATCAGTCAGTCAGTCTGTTAGTCTGTTTGTCTTTCTATTTGTTTATTTGTTTATTTGTTTGTCTCTCAACTAATATTTTTTTCTGTTTGTTAATCGATTTGTATGTTTATCTATTTAAC
>JBBPBT010000460.1:4938531-4967948 GCA_037974875.1 Cicer bijugum | reverse complement strand
TCTGTTTGTCTATCAGTCAGTCAGTCTGTTAGTCTGTTTGTCTTTCTATTTGTTTATTTGTTTATTTGTTTGTCTCTCAACTAATATTTTTTTCTGTTTGTTAATCGATTTGTATGTTTATCTATTTAACTATTTTTCTGTTTGTATGTATTTTGTGTGTCTGTATATCTGTTTTTTGTATGATTGTCAGTTATATCTCTGTTTGCATTCTCTATATCTATTTTTTTTTCTGTCTGTTAGTCTATTTGTATTATATTTTTCTATCAATATGCATGTTTCATTGTATGTCAATCAGTGAGTCTGTTTGTTTGTTTATGTTTCTCTCCCTCAGTTTGTTTGTATGTCTATATGCTTATTTGTCTGCGTATCTATATGTCTATTTGTCTATCTGTCAGTAAGCTAGTTGTTCAGTTAGTCAGTCAGTCTGTCTTTCTGTCTGTGTGTATGTTTGTCAGTGAGTTTGTTGTTTGTCTATATGTCTCTTTGTCAGTTTGTTTGTATGTCTATATGCTTATTTATTTGCTTATCTGTATGTCTATTTGCATGTCTATTTGTCTATTTGTCAATCAGTATGTCAGTCTGTCTCTCTGTCTAATTGCCTGTCTATTATCTGTCTGTCTATCTGTCAGTTAGTCAGTCTGTTTGTCTATCTGTCTGTCAATCTGTTTGTCTATCTGTTTGTCTTTTTGTATGTCTGTCAGTTATATCTCTGTTTGTCATTCTCTATATCTAATTTTTTGTCTGTCTGTTAGTCTATTTGTATTATATTTTTCTATCAATATGCATGTTTATTTGTATGTCAATCAGTGTGTCTATCTGTATGTCTATGTGTCTCTCCCTCAGTTTCTTTGTATGTCTATATGCTTATTTGTCTACTTATCTGTATGTCTATTTGTCTATCTGTCTGTTTGTCAGTTAGTCCGTCTGTCAGTCTGTCTACTTGTCTGTTGTCTTTCTGTTTGTCTGTGTGTCTGTCAGTCAGTCAGTCTGTTTGTCTGTCTTTCTGTCTGTCTGTTTGTCTATTATTCAGTCTGTTTGTGTGAATGTTTGTCTTTATGTCTATCTATTTGTCTATTTGTGTGTCTGTCTGGTTACCTATTTGTCTCTTTGTCTTTCTTTCTGTCTGTCTACATGTCTACCTGTCTTTCTTTTTGTCTATGAGTCTATCTGTCTATCTGTCAGTCAGTTAATATGTCTTATGTCAGTCAGTCAGTCTATCTGTTTGTCTATTAGTCAGTCTGTCTATCTGTTTGTCTCTCAATTGATCTTTTTTTTTTTGTTTGTTAATCTATTTGTATGTCTATATATTTAACTATTTTTTTGTTTACATGTATTTTGTCTATCTATATATCTATTTTTTTTTGTATGTTTGTGAATTATATCTCTGTTTATCATTCTCTATATACATTTTTTTGTTTGTCTGTTAGTCTATCTGTCTTATATTTTTCTATCAGTATGCCTGTTTATTTGTATTTCAATTAGTCAGTCTGTTTGTATGTTTATGTGTCACTTCGTTAGTTTGTTTGTATGTCTAAATGTTTATTTGTTTGCTTATTTGTATTACTGTTTGCATGTCTATTTGTCTATCTGTCAGTCAGTCAGTATGACTTATGTCAGTCAGTATGTCAGTCAGTTAGTCTATTTCTCTGTCTGTCTTTCTGTCTGTCTGTAATTTTGTTTGTTTATCTGTATGTCTTTATTTCTCTTTGTCAGTCTGTTTGTTTATCTGTCAATCAGTCAGTATGTCTATTTGTTTGTTTGTCAGTCTGTCAGATTGTCTCTCTATCAGTCAATCAATATGTCTCTCTATCTGTCTATTTGTCTATATTTTAGTCAGTGAGTTTGTCTGTCTGACTGTCTCTCTCTCATTCTGTTTGTCTCTTTGTCTGTCTATTTGTCTTTGTTTCTGTTTGTCAGGCTGTTTGTTTATCTGTCAGTCAGTCACTATGTCAATTAGTGTGTCAGTCAGTCAGATTGTCTCTCTATCAGTCAATCAATTTGTCTCTCTATTTTTCTGTCTGTTGTCTGTCTATTTGTTAGTCAATGAGTTTGTCTGCCTATTTGTCTGTCTAACTGTCTGTTTGTCATTCTGTTTGTCCCTTTGTCTGTCTATTTGTTAGTCTGTTTGGCTATCTGTCAATCAGTCAGTATGTTAGTTAGTGTGATTATCTGTTTGTCTATCAGTCAATCAGTCTTTCTATCATTCAGCCAGTCTGTTAGTCTGTCTTTCTTTATTTCTGTCTATATGTCTGTTTGTCAGTCTGTTTGTCTATCAGTCAGTCAGTCAGTATGTCAATTAGTATGTCTATCTGTATGTCTATCAGTCTGTCTTTATTTCTATTGGTCAGTCTGTTTGTCTATATGTCTGTTAGTCAGTATGTGAGTTAGTGTGTCTATATGTTTTTCTATCAATCAGTCAGTCTGTTTGTCTATCAATCAGTCAGTCTGTTAGTCTGTCTGTCTTTCTATTTGTTTATTTGTTTATTTGTTTGTCTCTCAACTAATATTTTTTTCTGTTTGTTAATCTATTTGTATGTTTATCTATTTAACTATTTTTCTGTTTGTATGTATTTTGTGTGTTTGTATATCTGTTTTTTGTATGATTGTCAGTTATATATCTGTTTGCATTCTCTATATCTAATTTTTTTCTGTCTGTTAGTCTATTTGTATTATATTTTTCTATCAATATGCATGTTTCATTGTATGTCAATCAGTGAGTCTGTTTGTTTGTTTATGTTTCTCTCCCTCAGTTTGTTTGTATGTCTATATGCTTATTTGTCTGCGTATCTGTATGTCTATTTGTCTATCTGTCAGTGAGCTAGTTTGTCAGTTAGTCAGTCAGTCAATCAGTCTGTCTTTCTGTCTGTCTGTGTGTTTGTCAGTGAGTTTGTTGTTTGTCTATATGTCTCTTTGTCAGTTTGTTTGTATGTCTATATGCTTATTTATTTGCTTATTTGTATGTCTATTTGCATGTCTATTTGTCTATTTGTCAGTCAGTATGTCAGTTTGTCTCTCTGTCTAATTGCCTGTCTATTGTCTGTCTATCTATCTGTCAGTTAGTCAGTCTGTTTGTCTATCTGTCTGTCAATCTGTTTGTCTATCTGTCTTTCTATCTATTTGTCTTTTTGTATGTCTGTCAGTTATATCTCTGTTTGTCATTCTCTATATCTAATTTTTTGTCTGTCTGTTAGTCTACTTGTATTATATTTTTCTATCAATATGCATGTTTATTTGTATGTCAATCAACGCGTCTGTTTGTATGTCTATGTGTCTCTCCCTCAGTTTGTTTGTATGTCTATATGCTTATTTGTCTGCTGATCTGTATGTCTATTTACATGTCTATTTGTCTGTTAGTCAGTTTGTCAGTTAGTCAGTCAGTTAGTCTGTCTACTTGTCTGTTGTCTTTCTGTTTCTCTGTGTGTCTGTCAGTCAGTCAGTCTGTTTGTCTGTCTGTTTGTCAGTCATTCGGTCTGTCTGTGTGAATGTTTGTCTTTCTGTCTATCTATTTGTCTATTTGGGTGTCTGTCTATCTACCTATTTGTCTCTCTGTCTTTCTTTCTGTCTGTCTACATGTCTATCTGTCTTTCTTTTTGTCTGTGAGTCTGTTTGTCTATCAGTCAGTCAGTTAATATGTCTTATGTCAGTCAGTCAGTCTATCTGTTTGTCTCTCAATTGATCTTTTTTTTTGTTTTTTTTTGTTTGTTAATCTATTTGTATGTCTATATATTTAACTATTTTTTTGTTTACATGTATTATGTCTATCTGTATATCTATTTTTTTGGTATGTTTGTGAATTATATCTCTGTTTATCATTCTCTATATCTATTTTTTTGTTTGTCTGTTAGTCTATCTGTCTTATATTTTTCTATCAGTATGCCTGTTTATTTGTATTTCAATTAGTCAGTCTGTTTGTATGTTTATGTGTCACTTCGTTAGTTTGTTTGTATGTCTAAATGTTTATTTGTTTGCTTATTTGTATTGCTATTTGCATGTCTATTTGTCTATCTAGGAGATTGATAATGATCAGCAAATTAGCAAGGTGATGAGGTGTTTGACTAGAGAATGGCAACAAAAATCACTACCATTGCAGAATCAAAGGATCTAGGAAGCATGACAATAGCTACATTTTTTGGAAAGCTGAGGGAACATGAAATGGAATTACATAGACTCAATGAAGCTGAGCAAACTGACAGAAAACGAAAATGATTGTCGCTGAAAGCCCAAACACATCATTCTAAATCTAAACATGAGAGCAGCTCAGATGAATCAAGCATTGAGGATGATGAGGAGCCTGAACTTGGGTTACTTGTCAAGATGTTTAAGAAATTTCTGAAAAAGAAAGACAGTAAATTCAGAAAACAAACAAGTTCGAAGAACAATGATAGTAAGACAATCATATGCTATGAGTGTGGAAAAACTGGTCATATAAAGGCTGATTGTTACAAGTTGCAGAACAAAAACAGAAACTCCAAAACTAAAGGCAAGGAACCTGCTCAGAAAAACAGAAAAGCATATATTGCATGGAATGACAATGGAGAATCCTCTACATCTTCTGAAACTGAAGAAGCAAATTTGTGCCTTATGGCCAACACAGATTCTGAATCAGAAAGCGAGGTAAGTTCTCAATATAATCCTTCTTTTGATGAACTGCAAGATGCATTTAATGAACTGCATGATGAATATGTTAAATCTGTTAAGCAGTTAGTTAGCACTAAGAAAATGCTTGAACAACAATTTATGTTGCATGAACAAATGAAAAATGATTATAGGAAAATTGAGGACTTGTGTGAACAATTAAAAAAAGACTCACATGATAAATCTGCAAGATGCATCGAACTTGAGAATACTGTTGCATTATTGAAGTCTGATTTATTGAAGTTTTCTAGTAGTAAGGATAAACTGAGTGTCATTCTTAGCAACCGGAGAAATGTCAATGAAAAATCTGGACTTGGATTTAACCAGAATATGCATGCTAATAAGAATAGGACTAAACATGGCATAGGATATGGTAATGTCAAGCATAACCAGAAATTTGGTAAATTTAGTCATATGCATAATGTCTTTGTCCAACCAAAACAGTATGCATCCTCTGCTGTCACTTGTCATTTTTGTTGTAGAAAAGGACATTTTGTTTACAATTGCAAATTAAAAAAACTTGCCAAAAGAGGATGTAAACAGATTTGGAAGATCAAGACGCAGGATGTTGAAACTGACCCCCTAGGACCCAATTTACATTGGGTACCTAAAATGAAATTCTGATTTCATTGTAGGTATGCTTGAGATCCACTAGACACCAATGGTATCTTGATAGTGGATGCTCAAAGCATGTGATAGGGGACAAGTCAATGTTCGTGTCCCTAAGCCTAAAAGAAGGTGGTTTTGTAAAGTACGGCGATAACAACAAGGGCAAGATCTGCGGTGAAGGTAACATAGGCAATGAATCAACTGCTATAATTATAAATGTCTTATACGTGGAAGGGATGAAACATAACCTTCTAAGTATAAGTCAGCTGTGTGACAATGGTTTTCAAGTAAACTTTTCACCACTTTCTTGCATAATTGAGAACAAAAATGATAAAAGTATCAAACTGGTAGGTGATAGAGTTAACAACATTTAGATGCTAGATTTAACTGCTATGCCTGCTAATTCTGTTTGTTGCTTATTATCAAATGCTGATGAGACATGGTTATGGCATAAACATGTTGCACACATTCATATAGATTATTTGAATAGACTTGTTAGTAAACAGTTAGTCATAGGACTTCCCAATAGAAAGTTTTCTAAGGATAGATTGTGTGATTCTTGTGAGAGATGTAAGCTGGTTAAGTCTTTTTTTCCCCCAATAGACATGGTCAAAACCAATAGGGTTTTGCAACTAAGCCACATGGATTTGTTTGGACCATCCCAAGTGAGAAGTTTTGGATGTAACTTGTATGGCTTCGTGTTAATTGATGACTATTCCAGATTCACTTGGACTTATTTTCTGACTTATAAAAGTGATGCCTTTTCTGTTTTCAAAAAGTTTGCAAACTTAGTACAAAACGAAACAAGTCAGCAAATAATGTCTATCAAAAGCGATCATGGAGGTGAATTCAAAAATGATGCTTTTGATAATTACTTAGAACAGAATGGCATTCATCACATGTATTCTGGCCCTAGGACACCACAGCAAAATGGTGTAGTGGAAAGGAAAAATAGGTCTATAGAGGAGTTAGCTAGGACCATGCTGAAAGACTCAAATACTCCCAAGTATTTCTGGGCTGATGTGATTAACACTGCTACACATGTTGTCAACAGGGTTTTGATTAGGCCAATCCATAGGAAAACTCCTTATGAGTTGTACAAGGTTAGAAAGCCTAATATTTCCTACTTTAGAGTTTTTGGTTGTAAGTGCTTTGTTTTGAATAATGGCAAAGAACACCTAGGTAAGTTTGATCCCAAGGCAGATGAGGGTATCTTTCTAGGTTATTCCCAAACTAGCAAAGCCTATAGAATCTATAACAAGAGAACAAAAACAATAGAAGAGTCAGTTCATGTGAAGTTTGATGAACTTTTTAAAGAAAACTTGAACAACACTCCTCCTATTGTTGATGCCCCTTTGGATGAAGTTATAGAATCTGAACCTATTGAACCAAAGGAAACTACACCTCCAACCAACAGTGACTGTATTGAACCTCTTAGAGTAGATGAGTTACCTAGGGAGTGGAAGTTCAATAGAAACCATCCCATAGATAACATCATAGGTGACATCTCTAAAGGAGTGGCAACTAGAAAGAACCTTAGACATTTTTGTAACCTTACAGCCTTTGTATCTCAGATTGAACCTAAGAACATTAAGGAAGCCTTACTAGATAGTGAGTGGATACTTGCTATGCAAGAGGAGTTAAACCAATTTGAGAGGAACAAGGTGTGGCATCTAGTACCTAAACCAGAAAATAAGCACATCATAGGAACAAGATGGGTGTTTAGGATCAAATTCGATGAGAATGGAGTCATCACTAGAAACAAAGCTAGATTAGTGGCCAAGGGTTACAATTAGGAAGAGGGAATTGATTTGGATGAAACCTATGCCCCTGTAGCTAGGTTAGAAGCCATTAGAATTCTACTTGCTTATGCATGTATAATGGACTTTAAGCTTTATCAAATGGATGTTAAAAGTGCCTTTCTCAATGGTGACATCCAAGAGGAACTTTTTGTTAGCCAAACACCTGGTTTTGAAAATCCTGATTTTCCTAATCATGTGTACAAGCTAGCAAAAGCCCTCTATGGGTTGAAACAAGCTCCAAGAGCTTGGTATGAGAAGCTCAACAATTTCCTTATTCAACAAAACTTTTTAAGAGAAAATGTTGACAAGACACTTTTCATAAAAACTAATGGAAATGACATCTTGCTGGTCCAAGTTTATGTTGATGACATAATCTTTGGATCTACAAACAATAAGTTGTGCAAAGATTTTGAAAACTTGATGAAAGGTCAATTTGAAAAGTCAATGATGGGTGAACTATCATATTTCTTGGGATTTCAAATTAACCAAAGCAAGCAAGGCATTTTCATTAGTCAAACTAAATATTGCAATGATTTGATAAAGAAATTCAGTTTTGAAAACTTCAAGTCCATTGATACTCCCATGAGTCAAGGAAACCTTTTAGATAGAGATGAGAAAGGTAAACCAGTAGATGTTACAAGGTATAGAGGTATGATAGGATCATTGCTCTATCTCACAGCAAGCAGGCCGGACATTATGTTCAGTGTGTGCATGTGTGCGAGATACCAATCAAATCCTAAAGAGTCTCACCTTAGTGCAGTTAAGAGGATTTTCAGGTATTTAGTTGGAACTAGGAGTCTAGGCTTATGGTATCCTAAGGGATCAACCTGTTCTTTAGTTGGTTATTCGGATTCAGACTTTGCTGGATGCAAACTAGATAGGAAAAGTACCTCAGGTACTTGTCACTTACTAGGCAATTCCCTTGTGTCTTGGTTCAGCAAGAAACAAACCAGCATTGCACTGTCAACAGCTGAGGCTGAGTACATTGCAGCTGGAAGTTGCTGTGCTCAGATCATGTGGATGAAATAGCACCTGTTAGATTTTGGTGTTGACTTGGGAACTGTTCCCATCTTGTGCGACAACACAAGTGCGATCAGCATCACTAAGAACCCAGTAATGCATTCCCGAACCAAGCATATCGAAATCCGGCATCACTTCATCCGAGATCAGTTACAGTGTGGAAATATCAAGTTAGAGTATGTCAAGACAACTAAGCAGTTAGCAGACATATTCACCAAAGCATTGCCAAAGGACAACTTCCTTCACATTAGGATGAAACTAGGCATCATAGATCCTAGTGAGATCTGATTTATGTGTCAAATCGACTAGTTAAATCGATTATCCTGTGGACACACAGGAAAATGACTTTATAAAATCGATTGCCCAAGCCGATTTGAACCATAATATGTCTATTTTCTCAAATTAGACACTCGAAATCGATTTGGTAATTCGATTTGTCATTTCCAGGAAGCTTCAGATGCTTTTAATTCTCCATGTCAATCGACTATGGAATTCGACTGACATCTTGATACAGTAGTTAAAGAATCGATGTGGAAAATCGATTAGTTTGATGATTCTATCTTTGTTGATTCTATCTCAGTTTAAACTTGTAAATCACTTAAAATGGCAAGAGTCAAAAGAACCTCACCCTCTACTCCTTCTCCATCATCTTCTTCAAGCGGAAGAACTCCGTCACCTCCGCCTACTCTTTCCAAACGCATTCCGGTGCCTACCCACAAAATCTCAGCAAGAGACAAAGGAAAAGGCATTGCAATAGAGCAAGGAAAATCTAAGAAATGGAAAGAACCACCAACGGAGAAACTGCTAGCTGATGCGATAAAGGAAATATCGCAAAAGAAAAAGAAGAAAAAGAATGTTTCTTCGACACCACAGAAGAAGACGACACCACAGAAGAAGAAAACACCACAACAGAAAGCAGCAGCTACTCAGAACAAACAAGCTGAGGAATTTAAGATGTCGCCTGCTTTCGTAAGGAGGAAGATTCACGAAGCTTGTACATTGGACTTCACCTACTTCGGCAACGATGATTTTACTTTTCAAAACCGTCTTCGGTTTCATGGGTTGGAAGATTTCCTATCCTGCTCGCTCGACTCTTATCCTAACTTGATTCGAGCCTTCTATTCTACTTTCAAGACGACAGATACAGGTTTCAAAGCAATGGTGAAAGGAAAGAAAATTTCCATGTCTTTTGAGGAGTTCTCGAACCTATCGGGATTGCCTTATCATGGAAACTCAGTCGATGGCAGCTCCGAAGCCGACGCAGCTGATGAAGGCTGGGAAGCTACATTGGAGAGTCAAACAGCAGTCCAAGACATGATGGTTGATGGGTTTGTTGAGTCTGTCTCACTCCCGATCGACCAAATGAAGGTCCAGCACCGGATGCTGATGTACGCCCTCACACGGATGCTTGTCCCAAGGTCCGGAAATCACGCTGTTGTTCAACGGTTGGACATCATGTTGCTGTGGGGTCTGTGCAAAGAGCTCAAGATGAGCTGGGCATGGATTGTCCTTAGACATATGAAGGAAGCTGCACAGGGAAAGCTTCTACTTCCATACCCCCAGCTGATCACGAAGATTCTTGAACACTTCAAGGTATCGTTCAAGGGTGAAGAAATGTTCAAGACAACTCTTACATTTGGTGAATCCATCGTGAATCAAATGCAGCTGCAAAGAGTGAATGACATTTGGAAGCGACCTCAAACCAATGTTGAACAAGCTTAGCAAAATACTGGACAAACAGCTGCTGAGTCAGTTATAGCAAGTTTTGAAGTGCTTGCCAAACTGCTGGAATTCATAGCAGCGCAGGCAACCCACAACGCCAAGGTGGAGGCGTCAAATGCAAGAATGGAGGCTGCAATGCTAAAGCTTCAATCCAACCTGAACCTGGTTGCACAGGATGTGGCAGCAATCCAGGAACATCTAGGCATTAAATTGTCTTTCAGTGATGTTGCTGAGATTGGGAGACAAGCAACTGAAGAACCACTTCCGACACACTTAGATAATGTTGAACCTCATGTTGAGGAGACACATGTTGAGGGTAATACAGCGGTCTCAGCCTCTTCCCTAGATAATAATGAGGGCCAGCCAACTCTAGATGTTTAGGATTTTAGTTTCTTAGTTGTTTTGTGTTTCTTTTCTGCCGTTTCTATGTAATGTTTTAGTTGGATGTATTTTTTTTGTGAATGAATATAAAAAGTTGATTTTATGATCAAGTTGTCTGTTGCATCATATTTTGATGATCTCTATTATGTGCCATAATCCATTTCCTTTATTGCTCTGATACAATTTGTTTTACAAACTGCTCTTGTTACTAATTTGTTCTAGTTTCAATGTATAGCAGTAGTCAGTTTTGCTACCAACATAGGGGGAGCAAACTTATGAGTCTTCTCCCTTTTTGAATTAACTGACAAAGAGGGAGAAAAATTTATAACTTGTATTATCTCTGATATTTGTATTATATTTTAACTCTGATATTTGTATCATATTTTAACTCTTATATTTTTTTTATGTTTTAACTCTGATATTGTTATTATGTCTGTTTTGTATGCTCTGAGATACTCTGATATAAGTGCCATAAGTGATCAATTTACATGACTTATGGTCTGACACTGTTAGACAAATTGATATGATATTGACGAATCTGATACTAGTGCAACTTGCAAATCACTCTGATACGATCTGTTTTGTTTTATAGCTCTAACCCAAATTCCATTATATAAAAAGCATGACTGCTCATATTTAGGGGGAGCTTCTATATAATGTTGTAATTAAAATGTCTTTCCTTGAAATGTTTCTCAAGTTAAAATTGCATGTTTGTCACTTAAATCAAAAAGGGGGAGATTGTTAGACATAAGTCCATTTTTGATATTATTGACAAACATACATCATGAAATAAATCTGACATTGTGAACTGAGAAAAATTTCAGGAACAACAACTCAACCCTACAAACATGAGACAATAGCTTGGAACTCAAGGAATCAACAAAAGTTTGAAGATTCATTAAGCAAATCGATTAGTGAAATCGATTTTGTAATAGGGTTGTATGTAATTGTGAATTTAGTGAACAAGCAATCGATTAGGTAAATCGGTTTGCACATTTATTGGAAATTAAGTGTGCAAGTCAATAGCATGCTGTTTTGCAGGCTAATCGATTTGGCAAATCGATTGTTCGTATCACAGGTCTAAACTGATTGTCTAAAATCGATTAGACACATCGATTGGCCATTTTATTGAAAATGATTGTGCAAGTCAGTGGCATGTTGTTTTGTTGCCTAATCGATGTGGCAAATCGATTGTTCCAATCACAAAGCTATTTGGATTGTTAAAGTTGATTAACACAATCGATTGTGAGAGTTACAGAACCAAGCCAATGTTTCACTAATCGATTAGGCAAATCAATTTCATAAAAGAAGTTTCAAAATAATCTTGGTCTGGGACATACACAATCAATTAGCACAATCCATTAATATTTTTCTTTTGAAATAAGTTTGGTATCAATCGACTTGGAAAATCGATTGAATGAACCAACTGATAAAATGTTCTTCAGACTTAAGTCCATAATCGATTAGGCACATCGATTACCTTGATTTAAGCCAACTCTCTGTAACTAGTCAAATCGGTTAGGCAAATCGATTTGTGAAAATCACTGTGTTCCTGTAACCAAGTGAAATCGATTGACTAAAGCGATTGGTACAAAAGTTTTAGAAACAGAGATGACTTAAGGACTATGTGAATGTTTGAATCGAATAGCAAATCGATTGTTTTGATCTCGTTGTTGGAACAAAACATTTCAAATCGATTAGGCACATCGATTCAAATATGAACATTCATCCAAGTCTGAAGAACTCATTTAAAATAATCGATTAGATAAATCGATTAGTTTATGCAGTTTCAAGATTCAAGAAAAACAAGATTCGCGAAATCGATTTGGTAAATCGATTAGTATGCTTTATAACTTTAATGAATTGATTGATTAAATCGATTCATGTGTTGTTTTTCCTGAAACTATATAAATTGTTTTCACTTTCTTCTTCTTATAACAATGTGAAACACATACACAACATACAACTGTCATAACTTGTATACATCATATACCAATAACACTTTCTCCCACTGATATTACTTTGAACATCTTTTTCAGCCATGAACAACCTACATTTGTGATCAACAAGGATTGAAAAAGACTGAAGAGAGAAAGACTGCTTTGAGAAGAAGAAAGTTCAAGAACTTTGTAAAATTGTTCTGTTTTGAATTTCTGTAAAACAATTTCTGTAACCAAACTACTTAGAGAAAATCCAGTTACTACTGGTGGTGATCTTCCTGGTTGAGGGTTGTCAACAAGAAGGCACTTGACTGAATTCTTGGAAGAGTTTATAGGATTTAAACTCGGGAATTCAGGGAGGGAAATATTGTAACACCCCGTTTTTCAAAGCGAGGGTGTATTTTTTTTCAAAAGAAATTAAAATAAAACAGAGAAATAAATGAGGTAACACCTTTGGATAAATAATTAAGTCATTATAATTTACAAGCAGCGGAAAAAGTTATCCAAAATATGAATTCAAAATATTTACATAACGAAAGTGGTACGGTCTTCCAGTTTAAAAATAAAAGCAACCCAAAAGAGAGACATTTGTTCCCTCTGTCCACCTAGTCTGATCATTTTACAAAACAACTAAACACCCTGAGTGATCTCCACGCGTCCCGTGAGATCCTCCAAACGTGGCTCCAATCAAGCATTCTCATCCACATTCCCATCTGTAGGGTATGAACCTGTAGGGTCGTCCTGACTCTCATCTGAGGGCAAAGCCCAGATTTCCACAATAGTTGTAAAGGGTCACCAACCGAAATTAACAGTTAACACATAACATTTAAGCTTTTCAATGCACATATAACCTTTTCAACTTATCATGCATCTTAGAAGAGTTTTCCATATGCTAAAAGTTCATATCATGCTTGCCAAATAAAATTGAAATTAAAATAAAGTTCTCAATCCATCAAGAAATACATAACTAACCAAGACATTGATAAATCAATGAGCAATCTGTTATCTAACTCAAAATAAGAATTTCTACTAAGCCAATCGATTTCCAAATCGATTTCCTGAAGGTTTTTAGTGAAATTTGAATTCTGGGCTTAATTCAATCGATTGGGCAATCAATTGACGGGATAGTTGAGGCCACTGACTTAATGCCAATTGATTGGGCAATTGATTGGGCAATCGAGTGACAGCATAGTTGAGCCACTGACTTAATGCCAATCGATTGTGCAATTGATTGGGCAATTGATTGGGCAATCGAGTGACAGCATAGCTGAGCCACTGACTTAATGCCAATCGATTTCCAAATCGATTTCTCTGCATATTCTTCCAAAAATTCATAAACTAACTCAATCACATACACACACCACTCCAAACCATAACATTTAGCAATACCCATACAATCACCACGTCATTATGAGTTTCGAAAACCTTTGTTACAACCTAACATACTATCACACAATTCCCAAATATAACTCTTAGTAAAATCAACACAATCACAATTTGAATCAAACACACTTACACATAGTTTCACAACAAAACACTTAGCACTTATAACACAATCACAATGACATCTCAAGTTCAAACACTCAATCATAAACTTGAATCAACACACTTACACACAATTTCAAAACATACCGTTTAACGGTTTCAACGCAATACCCACACAGACAAGATGAACCAACAAATCACATGGCATCACCTTCACTCGACAATCCCAATACGGACAAGATGAACCAACAAATCACATGGCATCACTTTGACTTGACAATCCCAACGCATTCAAGATGAACCAACAAATCACATGGCATCACCTTGGCCCGACAATCTCAACACAGACAAAATGAACCAACAAATCACATGGCATCACCTTGACTCGACAATTCATTTCTTCACAAAATCATTTTTCACGACAATATTAAGTAAACGCAGATATTAAGAGATTCCCCATTCTTAATACTCATTTAACTTAATGATTTTCACAAACAAACACACATTAAGCAAACAAAAATATTAAGAGATTCCCCATTCTTAATACTCTTTTAACTCCAACGATTTTCAATACAAAACATTCAGTAAACAAGTCATTAAGAGATTCCCCATTCTTAATACTCATTTCACTGAAACGATTTTTCAAAAACAAACATTAAGTAACCAAGACATTAAGAGATTCCCCATTCTTAACGCTCTGTTAACTTAAACGATTTTCAAACAACAATAAGGAACTAAGACATTAAGAGATTCCCCATTCTTAACGTCCAGTTAACTTAAACGATTTTCAAACAACATTAAGTAAACGAGACAATAAGAGATTCCCCATTCTTAATTCTCATTTAACTTAAAAGATTTTCACAAACTCACAATAAGTAAACGAGACATTAAGAGATTCCCCATTCTTAATACTCGTTTAACTTAATGGTTTTCAAATTCCACACAAAACAAACCCAAACATACTTTCACATTCAATCCATAATTCACACCAAATCATTTTTCCACACAAAACACATCTCAAACATGTTATCAAATTCAATCCATGATTCACACCAAATCACATCAAACAACAAACATCAAGTATGAACACGCCATGTACGATGAACACAAATCAACGCAATCATAACACTCAAATACATCAAATTTCATTTACTCAAAATATACGCAAATGAGTTAAATTCATTTTCCCCCAAATCAACACTTTAACCCTAACAAAATCCTTTTCCACACAACCACAAGTAAGTCCCTAAATGCAAACTAAAAGTTTGGAAGGAGCCCTTACCTTTACGTTAGTTGTAACGTGCGATTACAGCACCGCAAGCAAATCCGGTAAAATCTCCGCTCGCAACGCCGCTTCCAAAGTTGGTCCCCTAGCACCGTAGCATGGTAGTGAGCAACTTTCCCTTCTATCACTTTTTGAACTGAAGCTTAGATCTAGATGAAACGGAGCGATTTGTGTTTGACGGTTTTGAAATCCCTAACTCCGTTTTCGAATCGGGGAGGAAGGAAGAAGCTGTAAATTTGTTCTTACTCACCCACAAGCCTTGGGTTTCTATTCTTGAAGCCAAAGAGCAACGAAAATGAACATGAAGGGAGGAAGTAGAAAGAAGCATCGCGAGGTAGAGGAAGAAGATGAACTTTCTTTTTTTCTTTCTTTTCTTTTTCTTTCCCTTCCTTTTCTCCTCTTTCTCTTTCCTTTCTATTTTTTTTTCCTTTCCATTTCCCTTTCTCCTATTTCCCTCCAACCATATATATATATATATATATATATTACTTACAATATATAAATATATTTATATATTAATATATTATAATTAAAACAAAACCAACAATTATCTAACAACTCTCACATCCATCACTTCACTCTCATCTCAAACTATTTTGATAAAAATATCTACTCTCGTCGCAACTCAATTGTCAAATACAATTTTCAACAACCTGATATTTTGAACAAAACCGCCCAGAATTAAATTCTTCGAAACTTAAATAAATTATTCTTCGACAAATAATTTTAATCCAATTTCCAAAAATATATTTTCGGCATTTAACTCACTAAATACCGAAAACTGGGATAAAAGCCTAAGCAATTTATCACAAAATACCCCAAAATTGTATAACTTAGGATTTAAAATTACGGGTCTTACAAATATAGAATAGGGAGAATAGTTTAAGATTGAGGCGAGGCGCTGTGTAAAATCTGTAAACTGATTCTGAGACGTTCTATTGGAAAGGCTAAGATCAGGTTCGATCTTAGGACTGGACGTAGGCCGTCACGAGGCGGCTGAACCAGTATAAAAATCTGCGTACACTTTTCTTTCCCTTATCTCGTTTAAATTTCTGCAATTATTATGTTTTTGACATTGATTGAATGCATGACTAAGATTCTGTGTTAAGTGGTTTTACATGATTAATTGTCTTACCATGATTGCATGAAAATCAACATCTTGAATAATAATTGTTTCTGATGCATATCTCCATATAAACAATAATTGATATTGTTTGATGTTCATTAGGATTGATTCTTAGGAACCTTGTTTAATCTTGTGTTTAGTAAATTTCGAATTTATTAAACAGTTGCGCATATTGTTAGAATAAGCATTATTCTGCATTTTTACTATAAAATTGAGGTCATTTTAACCATCATTTGCATGTCTGTCTTTCTGTCTGTCTGTCTGTCATTCTGTTTGTCTTAATGTCTACCTGTCTGTCTTTCTTTTTGTCTGTCTATCTGTCTGTCTTTATTTCTATTTTTCAGTCTGTTTGTCTATCTGTCTGTTTGTCTATTAGTCAGTCAGTCTGTTAGTCTGTCTGTCTTTCTATTTGTTTGTTTGCTTGTTTGTCTCTCAACTAATCTTTTTTTTCTGTTTGTTAATCTATTTGTATGTTTATCTATTTAACTATTTTTCTGTTTGTATGTATTTTGTGTGTCTTTATATCAGTTTTTTGTATGTCTGTCAGTTATATCTCTGTTTGTCATTCTCTATATCTAATTTTTTGTCTATCTGTTAGTCTATTTGTATTATATTTTTCTATCAGTATGCATGTTTGTTTGTATGTCAATCAGTGAGTCTCTTTGTTTGTTTATGTGTCTCTCCCTCTGTTTGTTTGTATGTCTATATGCTTATTTGTCTGCTTATCTGTATGTCTATTTGCTTGTCTATTTGTCTATCTGTCTGTTTGTCAGTATGTCAATTAGTTAGCCAGTCAGTCTGTCTACTTTTCTGTTGTCTTTCTGTTTGTCATTGTGTCTGTTAGTCAGTCCGTCTATTTGTCTGTCTTTTTGTCTGTCTGTTTGTCCGCCATTCAGTCTGTCTGTGTGATTGTCTATCTATTTGTCTATTTGTGTGTCTGTCTATCTACCTATCTGTCTCTTTGTCTTTCTTTCTGTCTGTCTACATGTCTATCTTTCTTTCTTTTTCTCTGTGAATCTGTTTGTCTATCTGTCAGACAGTCAATATGTCTTATGTCAGTCAGTCAGTCTATCTGTTTGTCTATCAGTCAGTCTGTCTATCTGTTTGTCTCTCAATTGATCTTTTTTTTTCTGTTGGTTAATCTATTTGTATGTCTATATCTTTAACTATTTTTTTGTTTACATGTATTTTGTGTATCTGTATATCTATTTTTTTGTACGTTTGTGAATTATATCTCTGTTTTATAATTCTCTATATCTGTTTTTTTATTTGTCTGTAAGTCTATCTGTCTTATATTTTTCTATAAGTATGCCTGTTTATTTGTATTTCAATCAGTGAGTCTGTTTGTATGTCTATGTGTCTCTCCCTCAGTTTGTTTGTATGTCTATATGCTTATTTGTCTACTTATTTGTATGTCTATTTGCATGTCTATTTGTCTGTTTGTCGGTATGTTAGTTAGACAGTCAGTCAGTCTGTCAACTTTTCTGTTGTCTTTCTGTTTATCTGTGTGTTTGTTAGTCAGTTCGTCTATTTGTCTGTCTATTTGTCTGTCATTCAGTCTGTCTGTGTGATTGTCTGTCTTTCTGTATATCTATTTGTCTATTTTTGTGTCTGTCTGTCTACCTATCTGTCTCTTTGTCTTTCTTTTTGTCTGTCTACATCTCTCTTTGTCTTTCTTTTTGTCTGTGAGTCTGTTTGTCTTTCTGTCAGTCAGTCAGTCAGTCAGTCTATCTGTTTTTCTATCAGTCAGTCAGTCTATCTGTTTGTCTCTCAATTGATCTTTTTTTTTCCAGTTTTTTAATCTATTTGTATGTCTACATATTCAACTATTTTTTTGTTTACATGTATTTTGTCTATCTGTATATCTATCTTTTTTTTGTACGTTTGTGAATTATATCTATGTTTATCATTCTCTATATCTGTTTTTTTTTGTTTGTCTGTTAGTCTATCTGTCTTATATTTTTCTATCAGTATGCCTGTTTATTTGTATTTCAATCAGTCAGTCTGTTTGTATGTTTATGTGTCACTTTGTTAGTTTGTTTGTACGTCTAAGTGTTTATTTGTTTGCTTATTTGTATTGCTATTGGCATGTCTATTTGTCTCTCTATCAGTCAGTCAATATGACTTATGTCAGTCAGTTAGTCTGTTTCTCTAACTGACTTTCTGTCTATCTGTAATTTTGTTTGTCTGTCTGTATGTTTTTATTTCTGTTTGTTAGTCTGTTTGTTTATCTTCACTCAGTTAGTATGTCAATTAGTGTGTCTATTTGTTTGTCAGTCAGTCAGATTGTCTCTCTATCAGTCAATCAATTTGTCTCTCTATCTGTCTATTTGTCTATCTGTCACTCAGTGAGTTTGTCTGTCTGACTGTTTGTCTTTCATTCTGTTTGTCACTTTGTCTGTCTATTTGTCTTTGTTTCTGTTTGTCTGTCTTTTTGTTTATCTGTCAGGTAGTCAGTATGTCAATTAGTGTGTCTATCTGTTTGTCAGTCAGTCAGTCAGATTGTCTCTCTACCAGTCAATCAATTTGTCTCTCTATCTGTCTGTTGTCTGTTTATTTGTCTATCTGTTAGTCAATGAGTTTGTATGTCTATTTTTTTGTCTGTCATTCTGTTTGTCTCTTTGTCTGTCTACTTATATGTCAATTTGTTAGTCTGTTTGGCTATCTGTCAATCAGTCAGTATGGTAGTTAGTGTGCTTATCTGTTTGTCTATCAGTCAATTAGTCTTTCTATCATTCACCAGTCTGTTAGTCTGTCTTTCTTTATTTTTGTCTGTCTTTATTTCTGTTTGTCAATCTGTTTGTCTATCTGTCAGTCAGTCAGTATGTCAATTAGTGTGTCTATCTGTATGTCTATCAGTCAGTCAATCTTTCAGTCATTCTGTCCATCTATCAGTCCGTTAGTTTGTCTCTCTATCAATCTGTCTGCTGTCTATCTTTTAGTCAGCGATTCTGTCTGTCTATTTGCATGCCGGTCGTTCTGTCTGTCTATCTGTCTGTTTGTCATTATGTTTTTCTTTTTGTCTACCTGTCTGTATTTCTTTTTGTCTATCTATCTGTATGTCTTTATTTCTATTTGTCTATCTGTCTGTTAGTCAGTATGTGAGTTAGTGTGTCTATCTGTTTTTCAATCAATCAATCAATCTGTTTGTCTATCAGTCAGTCAGTCTGTTAGTCTGTCTATCTTTCTGTTTGTTTGTTTGTTTGTTTGTTTGTTTGTCTCTCAACTAATCTTTTTTTTCTGTTTGTTAATCTATTTGTATGTTTATCTATTTAACTATTTTTCTGATTGTATGTATTTTGTGTGTCTGTATATCTGTTTTTTTGTATGTCTATCAGTTATATCTCTGTTTGTCATTCTCTATATCTAATTTTTTGTCTGTCTGTTAGTCTATCTGAATTATATTTTTCTATCAATATGCATGTTTATTTGAATGTCAATCAGTGAGTCTGTTTGTTTGTTTATGTGTCTCTCCCTCAGTTTGTTTGTATGTCTATATGCTTATTTGTTTGCTTATTTGTATGTCTATTTGCTTGTCTATTTGTCTATCTGTCTGTTTGTCAGTATGTCAGTTAGTTAGCTAGTCAGTTTGTCTACTTTTCTGTTGTCTTTCAATTTGTCATTGTGTTTGTTAGTTAGTCCGTCTATTTGTCTGTCTTTCTGTCTGTCTGTTTGTCTGCCATTCAGTCTATCTGTGTGATTGTCTGTCTTTTTGTCTATCTATTTGTCTATTTGTGTGTCTGTCTGTCTACCTATCTGTCTCTTTGTCTTGCTTTCTGTTTGTCTACATGTCTATCTTTCTTTCTTTTTGTCTGTGAGTCTGTTTGTCTATCTGTCAGACAGTCAATATGTCATATGTCAGTCAGTCAGTCTATCTGTTTGTCTATCAGTCAGTCTGTCTATCTGTTTGTCTCTCAATTGATCTTTTTTTTTTGTGTTGGTTAATCTATTTGTATGTCTATATATTTAACTATTTTTTTGTATACATGTATTTTGTCTATCTGTATATCTATTTTTTTGTATGTTTGTGAATTATATCTCTGTTTTATCATTCTCTATATCTGTTTTTTTGTTTGTCTGTAAGTCTATCTGTCTTATATTTTTCTTTAAGTATGCCTGTTTATTTGTATTTCAATCAGTGAGTCTGTTTGTATGTCTATGTGTCTCTCCCTCAGTTTGTTTGTATGTCTATATGCTTATTTGTATGTCTATATTTTTCTTTTTGTTTGTCTGTTTATTTGTATTTCAATCAGTGAGTCTGTTTGTCTATCTGTCTGTTTGTCAGTATGTTAGTTAGACAGTCAGTCATTCTGTCAACTTTTCTGTTGTCTTTCTGTTTATCTGTGTGTTTGTTAGTCAGTTCGTCTATTTGTCTGTCTATTTGTCTGTCATTCAGTCTGTCTGTGTGATTGTCTATCTTTCTGTATATCTATTTGTCTATTTTTGTGTCTGTCTGTCTACCTATCTGTCTCTTTGTCTTTCTTTTTGTCTGTCTACATCTCTATATGTCTTTCTTTTTGTCTGTGAGTCTGTTTGTCTATCTGTCAGTCAGTCAGTCAGTCTATCTGTTTGTCTATCAGTCAGTCAGTCTATCTGTTTGTCTATCAGTCAGCCTGTCTATCTGTTTGTCTCTCAATTGATCTTTTTTTTTCCTGTTTTTTAATCTATTTGTATGTCTATATATTTAACTATTTTTTTGTTTACATGTATTTTGTCTATCTGTATATCTATTTTTTTGTACGTTTGTGAATTATATCTATGTTTATCATTCTCTATATCTGTTTTTTTTTTGTCTGTTAGTCTATCTGTCTTAAATTTTTCTATCAGTATGCCTGTTTATTTGTATTTCAATCAGTCAGTCTGTTTGTATGTTTATGTGTCACTTTGTTAGTTTTTTTGTACGTCTAAATGTTTATTTGTTTGCTTATTTGTATTGCTATTTGCATGTCTATTTGTCTATCTATCAGTCAGTCATTATGACTTATGTCAGCCAGTATGTCAGTCAGTTAGTCTGTTTCTCTAACTGACTTCCTGTCTGTCTGTAATTTTGTTTGTCTGTCTGTCTGTCTTTATTTCTGTTTGTCAGCCTGTTTGTTTATCTGTCACTCAGTCAGTATGTCAATTAGTGTGTCTATTTGTTTGTCAGTCAGTTAGATTGTCTCTCTATCAGTCAATCAATCTGTCTCTCTATCTGTCTATTTGTCTATCTGTCACTCAGTGAGTTTGTCTTTCTATTTGTTTGTCTGGCTGTTTGTCTTTCATTCTGTTTGTCACTTTGTCTGTCTATTTGTCTTTGTTTCTGTTTGTTTGTCTTTTTGTTTATCTGTCAGTCAGTCAGTATATCAATTAGTGTGACTATCTATTTGTCAGTCAGTCAGTCAGATTGTCTTTCTACCAGTCAATCAATTTGTCTCTCTATCTGTCTGTTGTCTGTCTATTTGTCTATCTGTTAGTCAATGAGTTTGTCTGTCTATTTCTTTGTCTGTCATTCTGTTTGTCTCTTTGTCTGCCTATTTATCTGTCTATTTGTTAGTCTGTTTGGCTATCTGTCAATCAGTCAGTATGGTAGTTAGTGTGCTTATTTGTTTGTCTATCAGTCAATTAGTATTTCTATCATTCACCAGTCTGTTAGTCTGTCTTTCTTTATTTCTGTCTATATGTCTGTATGTCTTTATTTTTGTTTGTCTATCTGTCAGTCAGTCAGTATTTCAATTAGTGTGTCTATCTGTATGTCTATCAGTCAGTCAATCTTTCAGTCATTCTGTCTATCTATCTGTCCGTTAGTTTGTCTCTCTATCGATCTGTCTGCAGTCTATCTTTTAGTCAGCGAGTCTGTCTGTCTATTTGCATGTCTGTCTTTCTGTCTGTATATCTGTCTGTTTGTCATTATGTTTGTCTTTTTGTCTACCTGTCTGTCTTTCTTTTTGTCTATCTATCTGTATGTCTTTATTTCTATTTGTCAGTCTATTTGTCTATCTGTCTGTTAGTCAGTATGTGAGTTAGTGTGTCTATTTTTCTATCAATCAGTCAATCTGTTTATCTATCAGTCAGTCAGTCTGTTAGTCTGTCTGTCTTTCTGTTTGTTTGTTTGTTTGTTTGTCTCTCAACTAATCTTTTTTTTTCTGTTTGTTAATCTATTTGTATGTTTATCTATTTAACTATTTTTCTGTTTGTATGTATTTTGTATGTCTGTATATCTGTTTTTTTTGTATGTCTATCAGTTATATCTATGTTTGTCATTCTCTATATCTAATTTTTTGTCTGTCTGTTAGTCTATCCGAATTATATTTTTCTATAAATATGCATGTTTATTTGTATGTCAATCAGTGAGTCTGTTTGTTTGTTTATGTGTCTCTCCCTCAGTTTGTTTGTATGTCTATATGCTTATTTGTCTGCTTATTTGTATGTCTATTTGTCTATCTGTAAGTGAGTCAGTATGTCAGTTAGTCTGTCAGTCAATCAGTCTGTCTTTCTGTCTGTGTGTTTGTCAGTGAGTTTGTTGTTTGTCTATATGTCTCTTTGTCAGTATGTTTGCCTTTTTGTGTGTCGGTCATTCTTTCTGTCTGTATATCTGTTTTTTTGTATGTCAGTCAGTTTTATCTCTGTTTGTCATTCTCTATATCTAATTTTTTGTCTGTCTGTTAGTCTATTTGTATTATATTTTTCTATCAATATGCATGTTTATTTGTATTTCAATCAGTTAGTCTGTTTGTATGTCTATGTGTCTCTCTCTCAGTTTGTTTGTATGTCTATATGCTTATTTGTCTGCTTATCTGTATGTCTATTTGCATGTCTATTTGTCTATTTGTCTGTTTGTTAGTATGTTAGTTTGTCAGTCAGTCAGTCTGTCCACTTGTCTGTTGTCTTTTTGTATATCTATTTGTCTATTTTTGTATCTGTCTGTCTACCTATCTGTCTCTTTGTCTTTCTTTTTGTCTGTCTACACCTCTATCTGTCTTTCTTTTTGTCTGTGAGTCTGTTTGTCTATCTGTCAGTCAGTCAGTCAGTCTATCTGTTTGTCTATCAGTCAGTCTGTCTATCTGTTTGTCTCTCAATTGATCTTTTTTTTTTCCTGTTTTTTAATCTATTTGTATGTCTATATATTTAACTATTTTTTTGTTTACATGTATTTTGTCTATCTGTATATCTATATTTTTTTAAACGTTTGTGAATTATATCTATGTTTATCATTCTCTATATCTGTTTTTTTTTGTTTGTTTGTTTGTTAGTCTATCTGTCTTATATTTTTCTATCAGTATGCCTGTTTAGTTGTATTTCAATCAGTCAGTCTGTTTGTATGTTTATGTGTCACTTTGTTAGTTTGTTTGTACGTCTAAATGTTTATTTGTTTGCTTATTTGTATTGCTATTTGCATGTCTATTTGTCTCTCTATCAGTCAGTCACTATGACTTATGTCAGTCAGTTAGTTTGTTTCTCTAACTGACTTTCTGTCTGTCTGTAATTTTGTTTGTCTATCTGTCTTTATTTCTGTTTGTCAGTCTGTTTGTTTATCTGTCACTCAGTCAGTATGTCAATTAGTGTGTCTATTTGTTTGTCAGTCAGTCAGATTGTCTATCTATCAGTCAATCAATTTGTCTATCTGTCACTCAGTGAGTTTGTTTGTCTGACTGTTTGTCTTTCATTCTATTTGTCACTTTGTCTGTCTATTTGTCTTTGTTTCTGTTTGTCTGTCTTTTTGTTTATCTGTCAGTCAGTCAGTATGTCAATTAGTGTGTCTATCTGTTTGTCAGTCAGTCAGATTGTCTCTCTACCAGTCAATCAATTTGTCTCTTTATCTGTCTGTCGTCTGTTTATTTGTCTATCTGTTAGTCAATGAGTTTGTCTGTCTATTTTTTTGCCTGTCATTCTGTTTGTCTCTTTGTCTGTCTACTTATCTATCTATTTGTTAGTCTGTTTGGCTATCTGTTAATCAGTCAGTATGGTAGTTAGTGTGCTTATCTGTTTGTCTATCAGTCAATTAGTCTTTCTATCATTCACCAGTCTGTTAGTCTGTCTTTCTTTATTTCTGTCTATATGTCTGTCTGTCTTTATTTCTGTTTGTCAATCTGTTTGTCTATCTGTCAGTCAGTCATTATGTCAATTAGTGTGTCTATCTGTATGTCTATCAGTCAGTCAATCTTTCAGTCATTCTGTCTATCTATCAGTCCGTTAGTTTGTCTCTCTATCGATCTCTTTGTTGTCTATCTTTTAGTCAGCGAGTCTATCTGTCTATTTGCATGTCGGTCGTTCTGTTTGTCTATCTGTCTGTTTGTCATTATGTTTGTCTTTTTGTCTACCTGTCTGTCTTTCTTTTTGTCTATCTATCTGTATGTCTTTATTTCTATATGTCTATCTCTCTGTTAGTCAGTATGTGAGTTAGTGTGTCTATCTGTTTTTCAATCAATCAGTCAATCTGTTTGTCTATCAGTCAGTCAGTCTGTTAGTCTGTCTGTCTTTCTGTTTGTTTGTTTGTTTGTTTGTTTGTTTGTCTCTCAACTAATCTTTTTTTTTTGTTTGTTAATCTATTTGTATGTTTATCTATTTAACTATTTTTCTGTTTGTATGTATTTTGTGTGTCTTTATATCAGTTTTTTGTATGTCTGTCAGTTATATCTCTGTTTGTCATTCTCTGTATCTAATTTTTTGTCTGTCTGTTAGTTTATCTGAATTATATTTTTCTATCAATATGCATGTTTATTTGTATGTCAATCAGTGAGTCTGTTTGTTTGTTTATGTGTCTCTCCCTCAGTTTGTTTGTATGTCTATATGCTTATTTGTCTGCTTATTTGTATGTCTATTTGCTTGTCTATCTGTCTGTTTGTCAATATGTCAGTTAGTTAGCCAGTCAGTCTGTCTACTTTTATGTTGTCTTTCTGTTTGTCATTGTGTCTGTTAGTTAGTCCGTCTATTTGTCTGTCTTTCTGTCTGTCTGTCTGTCTGCCATTCAGTCTGTCTGTGTGATTGTCTGTCTCTTTGTCTATCTATTTGTCTATTTGTGTGTCTGTCTGTCTACCTATCTGTCTCTTTGTCTTTCTGTCTGTCTACATGTCTATCTTTCTTTCTTTTTGTCTGTGAGTCTGTTTGTCTATCTGTCAATATGTCATATGTCTGTCAGTCAGTCTATCTGTTTGTCTATCAGTCAGTCTGTCTATCTGTTTGTCTCTCAATTGATCTTTTTTTTTTCTGTTGGTTAATCTATTTGTATGTCTATATATTTAACTATTTTTTTGTTTACATGTATTTTGTCTATCTGTAAATCTATTTTTTTGTATGTTTGTGAATTATATCTCTGTTTTATCATTCTCTATATCTGTTTTTTTTGTTTGTCTGTAAGTCTATCTGTCTTATATTTTTTTTAAGTATGCCTATTTATTTGTATTTCAATCAGTGAGTCTGTTTGTATGTCTATGTGTCTCTCCCTCAGTTTGTTTGTATGTCTATATGCTTATTTGTCTATAAGTCAGTCAGTCTATCTGTTTGTCTCTCAATTGATCTTTTTTTTTCCTGTTTTTTAATCTATTTGTATGTCTATATATTTAACTATTTTTTTGTTTACATGTATTTTGTCTATCTGTATATCTATTTTTTTGTACGTTTGTGAATTATATCTATGTTTATCATTCTCTATATCTGTTTTTTTTGTTTGTCTGTTAGTCTATCTGTCTTATATTTTTCTATCAGTATGCCTGTTTTTATTTGTATTTCAATCAGTCAGTCTGTTTGTATGTTTATGTGTCACTTTGTTAGTTTGTATGTACGTCTAAATGTTTATTTGTTTGCTTATTTGTATTGCTATTTGCATGTCTATTTGTCTATCTATCAGTCAGTCACTATGACTTATGTCAGTCAGTTAGTCTGTTTCTCTAACTGACTTTCTGTCTGTCTGTAATTTTGTTTGTCTGTCTGTCTGTCTTTATTTCTGTTTGTCAGTCTGTTTGTTTATTTGTCACTCAGTCAGTATGTCAATTAGTGTGTCTATTTGTTTGTCAGTCAGTCAGATTGTCTCTTTATCAGTCAATCAATTTGTCTCTCTATCTGTCTATCTGTCTATCTGTCACTCAGTGAGTTTGTCTGTCTATTTGTCTGTCTGGCTGTTTGTCATTCATTCTGTTTGTCACTTTGTCTGTCTATTTGTCTTTGTTTCTGTTTGTCTGTCTTTTTGTTTATCTGTCAGTCAGTCAGTATGTCAATTAGTGTGACTATCTATTTGTCAGTCAGTCAGTGAGATTGTCTCTCTACCAGTCAATCAATTTGTCTCTCTATCTGTCTGTTGTCTGTCTATTTGTCTATCTGTTAGTCAATGAGTTTGTCTGTCATTCTGTTTGTCTCTTTGTCTGCCTATTTATCTGTCTATTTGTTAGTCTGTTTGGCTATCTGTCAATCAGTCAGTATGGTAGTTAGTGTGCTTATTTGTTTGTCTATCAGTCAATTAGTCTTTCTATCATTCACCAGTCTGTTAGTCTGTCTTTCTTTATTTCTGTCTATATGTCTGTATGTCTTTATTTCTGTTTGTCTATCTGTCAGTCAGTCAGTATGTCAATTAGTGTGTCTATCTGTATGTCTATCAGTCAGTCAATCTTTCAGTCATTCTGTCTATCTATCAGTCCGTAAGTTTGTCTTTCTATCGATCTGTCTGCTGTCTATCTTTTAGTCAGCGAGTCTGTCTGTCTATTTGCATGTCTGTCTTTCTGTCTATATATCTGTCTGTTTGTCATTATGTTTGTCTTTTTGTCTACCTGTCTGTCTTTCTTTTTGTCTATCTATCTGTATGTCTTTATTTCTATTTGTCAGTCTATTTGTCTATCTGTCTGTTAGTCAGTATGTGAGTTAGTGTGTCTATCTGTTTTTCTATCAATCAGTCAATCTGTTTGTCTATCAGTCAGTCAGTCTGTTAGTCTGTCTGTCTTTCTGTTTGTTTGTTTGTTTGTCTCTCAACTAATCTTTTTTTTTTAAGTTTGTTAATCTATTTGTATGTTTATATATTTAACTATTTTTCTGTTTGTATGTATTTTGTGTGTCTGTATATCTATTTTTTTGTATGTCTATCAGTTATATCTATGTTTGTCATTCTCTATATCTAATTTTTTGTGTGTCTGTTAGTCTATCTGAATTATATTTTTCTATCAATATGCATGTTTATTTGTATGTCAATCAGTGAGTCTGTTTGTTTGTTTATGTGTCTCTCCCTCAGTTTGTTTGAATGTCTATATGCTTATTTGTCTGCTTATTTGTATGTCTATTTGCTTGTCTATTTGTCTATCTGTAAGTGAGTCAGTATGTAAGTTAGTCTGTCAGTCAATCAGTCTGTCTTCCTGTCTGTGTGTTTGTCAGTGAGTTTGTTGTTTGTCTATATGTCTCTTTGTCAGTCTGTTTGTCTTTTTGTGTGTCTGTCATTCTTTCTGTCTGTATATCTGTTTTTTTGTATGTCTGTCAGTTTTATCTCTGTTTGTCATTCTCTATATCTAATTTTTTGTCTGTCTGTTAGTCTATTTGTATTATATTTTTTTATCAATATGCATGTTAATTTGTATTTGAATCAGTTAGTCTGTTTGTATGTCTATATGCTTATTTGTCTGCTTATCTGTATGTCTATTTGCATGTCTATTTGTCTATTTGTCTGTTTGTTAGTATGTTAGTTAGTCAGTCAGTCTGTCTGTCTACTTGTCTGTTGTCTTTCTGTTTGTCTGTATGTCTGTCAGTCCGTCAGTCAGTCTGTCTCTCTGTCTGTCTGTTTGTCCGTCATTAAGTCCGTCTGTGTGATTGTCTGTCTTCTGTCTATCTATTTGTCTATTTGTGTGTCTATCTGTCTACCTATATGTCTCTCTGTCTTTCTTTCTGTCTGTTTACAAGTCTATCTGTCTTTCTTTTTGTTTGTGAGTCTGTTTGTCTATCTGTCAGTCAGTCAATATGTCTTATGTCAGTCAGTCAGTCTATCTGTTTATCTATCAGTCAGTCTGTTTATCTGTTTGTCTCTCAATTGATCTTTTTTTTTTCTGTTTGTTAATCTATCTGTATGTCTATATATTTAACTATTTTTTTGTTTACATGTATTTTGTCTATCTGTATATCTATTTTTTTGTATGTTTGTGTATTATATCTCTGTTTATCATTCTCTATATCTGTTTTTTGTTTGTTTGTTAGTCTATCTGTCTTATATTTTTCTATTAGTATGCATGTTTATTTGTATTTCAATCAGTCAATCTGTTTGTATATTTATTTGTCACTTCGTTAGTTTGTTTGTATGTCTAAATGTTTATTTGTTTGCTTATTTGTATTGCTATTTGCATGTCTATTTGTCTATCTATCAGTCAGTCAGTATGACTTATGTCAGTTAGTATGTCAGTCAGTCAATCTATTTCTTTGTCTGTCTTTCTGTCTGTCTGTAATTTGGTATGTCTGTCTGTCTGACTTTAGTTCTGTTGGTTAGTCTGTTTGTTTATCTGTCAGTCAGTATTCAATTCGTGTGTCTATTTGTTTGTCAGTCTGTCATACAGATTGTGTCTCTATCAGTCAATCATTATGTCTCTCTATCAGTCAATCATTATGTCTCTCTATCAGTCAATCATTATGTCTCTCTATCCGTCTGTCTGCTGTGTGTCTATTTTTCTATCTGTCAGTCAGTGAGTTTGTCTGTCTATTTGTCTGTCTAACTGTCTGTCTGTCATTTTGTTTATCTCTTTGTCTGTCTATTTGTCTTTATTTCTGTTTGTCAATCTGTTTGCTTATCGGTCAGTCAGTCAGTATGTCAAATAGTGTGTCTATTTGTTTGTCAGTCAGTCAGATTGTCTCTCTATCAGTCAATCAATTTGTCTCTCTATCTGTCTGTCTATCTGCTGTCTGTCTATTTGTCTATCTACCAGTCAGTGAGTTTGTCTATCTATTTGTCTATCTGACTGTCTGTCTGTCATTCTATTTGTCCCTTTGTCTGTCTATTTGTTAGTCTGTTTGTCTATCTGTCAATCAGTTAGTACGTTAGTTAGTGTGTTTATATGTTTGTCTATCAGTCAATCAGTCTTTCTATCATTCAGCCAGTCTGTTAGTCTGTCTTTCTTTATTTCTATCTATATGTCTGTCAGTCTTCATTTCTGTTTGTCAGTCTGTTTGTCTATCTGTAAGTCAGTCAGTATGTCAATTTGTGTGTCTATCTGTATGTCTATCAGTCACTAAATCTTTCAGTCATTTTGTCTATCTATCAGTCTGTTAGTTTGTCTCTCTATCGGTCAATCTGCTGTCTATCTGTTAGTCAGCGAGTCTGTCTGTCTGTTTGCATGCCTGTCTTTCTGTCTGTCTATCTGTCTGTCTATCATTTTGTTTGTCTTTTTGTCTACCTATTTGTCTTTCTATCAATTAGTCAGTCTATCTTTCTATTTGTCAGTTTGTTTGTCTCTCAACTGATCTTTTTTTTTTTTTTT
>JBBPBT010000460.1:4862300-4938235 GCA_037974875.1 Cicer bijugum | reverse complement strand
TTTTTTTTCTGTTTGTTAATATTTTTGTATGTAAATCTATTTAACTATTTCTCTGTTTGTATGTATTTTGTCTGTCTGTATATCTATTTTTTTGTATGTCTGTCAATTATATATCTGTTTGTCGTTCTCTATATCTAATTTTTTGTCTGTTTGTTAGTCTATTTGTATTATATTTTTCTATCAATATGCATGTTTGTTTGTATGTCAATCAGTGAGTCTATTTTTATGTTTATGTGTCTCTCCCTCAGTTTCTTTGTATATCTATATGCTTATTTGTCTGCTTATTTGTATGTCTATTTGTCTATCTGTCAGTTAGTCAGTATGTCAGTTAGTCAGTCAGTCAATCAGTTTGTCTACTTGTCTATTGTCTTTTTGTCTGTTTGTGTGTTTGTCAGTGAGTTTGTTGTTTGTCTATATGTCTCCTTGTCAGTTTGTGTGTATGTCTATATGCTTATTTGTCTGCTTATCTGTATGTCTATTTGCATGTCTATTTGTCTATTTGTTAGTATGTCAATCTGTCAATCAGTTTGTCTCTCTGTCTGTTGCCTGTCTATTGTCACTAAGTCTATCTGTCAGATAGTCAGTCTGTTTATCTATCTGTTTGTTTTTTTGTATGTCTGTCAGTTTTATCTCTGTTTGTCGTTCTCTATATGTCTCTTTGTCAGTTTGTTTGTATGTCTATATGCATATTTGTCTGCTTATCTGTATGTCTATTTGCATGGCTATTTGTCTATATGTTAGTTAGTCAGTCAATCAGTCTGTCTACTTGTCTATTGTCTTTCTGTCTGTCTGTGTGTTTGTCAGTGAGTTTGTTGTTTGTCTATATGTCTCTATGTCAATCAGTATGTCTATATGCTTATTTGTCTGCTTATCTGTATGTCTATTTGCATGTCTATTTATCTATTTGTCAGTCTGTATGTCAGTCTGTCAGTCAGTCTGTCTCTCTATATGTTTGCCTGTCTATTGTATGTCTGTCTATCTGTCCGTTAGTCAGTCTGTTTGTCTTTTTGGGTGTCTGTCATTCTTTCGCTCTGTATATTTGTTTTTTTTGTATGTCTGTCAGTTATATCTCTGTTTGTCGTTCTCTATATCTAATTTTTTGTCTGTCTGTTAGTCTATTTGTATTATATTTTTCTATCCATATGCATGTTTATTTGTATGTCAATCAGTGAGTTTGTTTGTATGTCTATATGCTTATTTGTCTGCTTATATGTATGTCTATTTACATGTCTATTTGTCTATCTGTCTGTTTGTCAGTATGTCAGTTAGTCAGTCAGTCAGTCTGCTACTTGTCTATTGTCTTTCTGTTTGTCTGTGTGTCTGTCAGTCAGTCAGTCTGTTTGTCTATCTTTCTGTCTATCTGTTTTCCTGTCATTCAGTCTGTCTATGTGATTGTCTGTCTTTCTGTCTATCTATTTGTCTATTTGTGTGTCTGTCTGTCTACCTATTTGTCTCTCTGTCTGTCTACATGTCTATCTGTCTTTCTTTTTGTTTGTGAGTCTGTTTGTCTATCTGTTAGTCTGTCAATATGTCTTATGTCAGTCAGTCGGTCTATCTATTTGTCTATCAGTCAGTCTGTCTATCCGTTTGTCTCCCAATTGATCCTTTTTTTTTTTTTCCTGTTTTTTAATCTATTTGTATGTCTATATATTTAACTATTTTTTTGTTTACATGTATTTTGTCTATCTTTATATCTATTTTTTTGTATGTTTGTGAATTATATCTCTGTTTATCATTCTCTATATCTGTTTTTTTGTTTGTTTGTTAGTCTATTTGTCTTATATTTTTCTATCAGTATGCCTGTTTATTTGCATAATAATCAGTCAGTCTGTTTGTATGTTTATGTGTCACTTCGTTAGTTGGTTTGTATGTCTTAATGTTTATTTGTTTGCTTATTTGTATTGCTATTTGCAAGTCTATTTGTCTATCTATCAGTCAGTCAGTATGACTTATGTCAGTTAGTATGTCAGCCAGTCAGTCTATTTCTCAGTCTGTCTTTCTGTCTGTCTATAATTTGGTTTGTCTGTATGTATGTCTTTATTTCTGTTGGTCAGTATGTTTGTTTATCTGTCAGTCAGTCAGTATGTCAATTAGTGTGTCTATTTGTTTGTCAGTCAGTCGTACAGATTGTCTCTCTATCAGTCAATCAATTTGTCTCTCTATCGGTCTGTCTGCGGTCTGTCTATTTGTCTATCTGTCAGTCAGTGAGTTTGTCTGTCTATTTGTCTGTCTGACTGTCCGTCTGTCATTCTGTTTGTCTCTTTGTTTGTCTATTTGTTAGTTTGTTTGTCTATCTATCGATCAGTCAGTACGTTAGTTAGTGTGTTTATATGTTTGTCTATCAGTCAATCAGTCTTTCTATCATTCATCCAGTCTGTTAGTCTGTCTTTCTTTATTTCTGTCTGTATGTTTGTCTGTCTTTATATATGTTTGTCAGTCTGTTTCGTCTATCTGTAAGTCAGTCAATATCTCAATTAGTGTGTCTATCTGTATGTCTATCAGTCAGTCAATCTTTCAGTCATTTTTTCTATCTATCAGTCAGTTAGTTTGTCTCTCTATCGGTGAGTCTGTTGTCTATCTGTTAGTCAGCGAGTCTGTCTGTCTGTTTGCATGTCTGTCTGTCTATCTCTCTATTTGTCATTCTGTTTGTCTTTTAGTCTACCTGTCTGTCTTTCTTTTTGTCTGTCTATCTGTTAGTCTTCATTTCTATTTGTCAGTCTGTTTGTCTATCTGTCAGTTATTCAGTATGTGAGTTAGTGTGTCTATTTGTTTTTCTATCAATCAGTCATTCTGTTTGTCTATCAGTCAGTCAGTCTGTTAGTCTGTTTGTCTTTCTATTTTTCTGTTTGTTTGTCTCTCAAATAATCTTTTTTGTGTGTTTGTTAATCTTTTTGTATGTATATCTATTAACTATTTTTTTGTTTGTATGTATTTTGTCTGTCTGTATATCTGTTTTTTGTATGTCTGACAGTTATATCTCTATATGTCGTTTTCTATAACTAATTGTTTGTCTGTCTGTTAGTTTATTTGTATTATATTTTTCTATCAATATGCATGTTTGTTTGTATGTCAATCAGTGAGTCTGTTTTTATGTTTATGTGTCTCTCACTCAGTTTGTTTGTATGTCTATATGCTTATTTGTCTGCTTATCTGTATGTCTATTTGCATGGCTATTTGTCTATCTGTCAGTTAGTCTGTCAGTCAATCAGTCTTTCTACTTGTATATTGTCTTTCTGTCTGTCTGTGTGTTTGTCAATGAGTTTGTTGTTTGTCTATAAGTCTCTTTTTCAGTCTATTTGTATGTCTATATGCTTATTTGTCTGCTTATCTGTATGTCTATTTGCATGTCTATTTGTCAGTCAGTATGTCAGTCGGTCTCTCAATTTGTTTGCCTGTCTATTGTCTGTCTGTCTATTTGTCAGTTAGTCAGTCAGTTTGTCTATCTGTTTGTCTTTATGTGTGTCTGTCATTCTTTCTTTATGTATATCTATTTTTTTGTATGTCTGTCAGTTATATCTTTGTTTGTCATTCTCTATATCTAATTTTTTGTTTGTCTGTTAGTCTATTTGTACTATATTTATCTATCAATATGCATGTTTATTTCTATGTCTATCAGTGAGTCTGTTTGTATGTATATATGTCTCTCCCTCAGTTTGTTTGTATGTCTATTTGTCTATCTGTCAGTTTGTCAGTATGTCAGTTAGTCAGTTAGTCAGTCAGTCTGTCTACTTGTCTGTTGTCTTTCTATTTGTTTGTGTGTTTGTCAATCAGTAAGTCTGTTTGTCTGTCTGTCTTTCTCTCTGTCTTTCTGTCTGTCATTCAGTCTGTCTGTGTGATTTTTTGTCTTTCTGTCTATCTATTTGTCTATTTGTGTGTCTGTCTGTCTACCTATTTGTCTCTCTGTCTTTCTTTCTGTCTGTCTACATGTCTATCCGTCTTTCTTTTTGTATGTGAGTCTGCTTGTCTATCTGTCAATTAGTCAATATGTCTTATGTCAGTCAATCAGTTTGTCTATCTGTCTGTCTATCAGTCAGTCAGTCAGTTAGTCTATCTGTCTGAATGTCTGTCTATTTTTCTGTCTGTTTGTCATTCTGTTTGTCTCTTTGTTTGTCTATTTATTAGTCTATCTGTCAATCAGTCAGTATGTTAGTTAGTGTGTTTAATTGTTTGTCTATTAGTCAATTAGTCTTTCTATCATTCAGCCAGTCTGTTAGTCTGTCTTTCTTTATTTCTGTCTATTTGTCTGTCTGTCTGTCTTTATTTCTGTTTGTCAGTCTGTTTGTCTAAATATCAGTCAGTTAGTATGTTAGTTAGTGTGTCTATCTGTTTGTCTATCAGTCAGTCAATCTTTCAGTCATTTTGTCTATCTATCAGTCCGTTAGTTTGTCTCTCTATCGGTGAGTCTGTTGTCTATCTGTTAGTCAGCAAGTCAGTTTGTCTGTTTGCATGTTTGTCTTTCTGTCTGTCTATATGTATGTCTGACTGTCATTCTGTTTGTCTATTTCTCTATATGTTTGTCTTTCTTTTTGTCTGTCTATCTGTCTGTCTTTATTTCTATTTGTCAGTCTGTTTGTCAGTCAGTATGTGAGTTAGTGTGTCTATCTATTTTCTATCAATTAGTCAGCCTGTTTGTCTATAAGTCAGTCTGTTAGTTTGTGTGTCTTTCTATTTGTCTGTTTGTTTGTCTCTCAACTAATCTTTTTTTTTCTTCAGTTTGTTAAGCTATTTGTATGTTTATCTATTTAACTATTTTTCTGTTTGTATGTATTTTGTCTGTTTGTATATCTGTTTTTTTGTATGTCTGTCAGTTATATCTCTGTTTGTCATTCTCTATATCTAATTTTTTTTCTGTCTGATAGTCTATTTGTATTATATTTTTCTATCAATATGCATGTTTATTTGTATGTCAATCAGTGAGTCTGTTTGTATGTCTATGTGTCTCTCCCTTAGTTTGTTTGTATGTCTATATGCTTATTTGTCTACTTATCTGTATGTCTATTTGCATGTCCATTTGTCAATCTGTCTGTTAGTCAGTATGTTAGTTAGTCAGTCAGTCTGTTGTCTTTCTGTCTGTCTGTCAGTCAGTCTATTTGTCTGTCTTTCTGTCTATCTGTTTGTTTGTCATTCCGTCTGTCTGTGTGATTGTCTGTCTTTCTGTCTATCTATTTGTCTATTTGTGTGTCTGTTTGTCTACCTATCTGTCTCTCTGTCTTTCTTTCTGTCTGTCTACATGTCTGTCTGTCTTTCTTTTTGTTTGTGAGTTTGTTTGTCTGTCTGTCAGTCAGTCAATATATCTTATGTCAGTTAGTCAGTCTGTTTGTCTCTCAATTGAACTGTTTTTTTTTTTTCTGTTTGTTAATCTATTTGTATGTGTGTGAATTATATCTTTGTTTATCATTCACTATATCTATTTTTTTGTTTGTCTGTTAGTCAATATGTCTTATATTTTTCTATCAGTATGCCTGTTTATTTGTATTTCAATCAGTTAGTCTGTTTGTATGTTTAGGTGTCACTTTGTTAGTTTGTTTGTATGTTTAAATGTTTATTTGTTTGCTTATTTGTATTGCTATTTGCATGTCTAATTGTCTATCTATCAGTCAGTCAGTATGACTTATGTCAGTCTGTCAGTCTGTTTCTCGATATGTCGTCATGTTTGTCTGTAATTCTGTTTGTTTGTCTTTCTGTCTTTATTTCTGTTTGTCAGTCTGTTTGTTTATCTGTCAGTAACTTAGTAAGTTAATTAGTGTGTCTATTTGTTTGTCTGTGAGTCAGTCAGTATGTCTCTCTATCAGTCAATTAATCTGTGTCTCTATCTGTCTGTCTGTTGTCTGTCTATATGTTAGTTAGTGAGTTTGTCTGTCTATTTGTCTGTTTGTCATTCTGTTTGTCTCTTTGTTTGTCTTTCTTTCAGTCTGTCTATCTGTCTGTCTTTATTTCTATTTGTCACTCTGTTTGTCTATCTATCAATCAGTCAATATGTTAGTTAGTGTGTTTATCTGTTTGTCTATCAGTCAATCAGTCTTTCTATCATTCAGTCGGTCTGTTAGTCTGTCTTTATTTATTTCTGTCTATCTGTCTGTTTGTCTTTATTTCTGTTTATCAGTCTGTTTTTCTATCTATCAATCAGTCAGTATGTCAGTTATTGTGTCTATCTATTGGTCTATTAGTCTGTCAATCTTTCAGTCATTCTGTCTATCTATCAGTCCGTTAGTTTGTCTCTCTATCGATCAGTTTGTTGTCTATCTGTTAGTCAGCTAGACTGTCTGTCTTTTTGTCTTTATGTATGTCTATCTGCCTATCTGTCTGTCATTCTGTTTGTCTATTTGTCTATCTGTCTGTCTTTCTTTTTGTTTGTCTATTTGTCAGTCTCTTTGTCTATCTGTCTGTCAGTCAGTATGTGAGTTAGTGTGTCTCTCTGTTTTTCCATCAATCAGTTCGTCTGTTTGTCTATCAGTCAGTCAGTCTGTTAGTCTGTCTATCTTTCTATTTGTCTGTTTGTTTGTCTCTCGACTAATCTGTTTTTGGTTTGTTAATCTATTTGTATGTTTATCTATTTAACTATTTTTCTGTTTGTATGTATTTTGTCTGTCAGTATATCTGTTTTTTTGTATGTTTGTCAGTTATATCTCTATTTGTCATTCTCTATATCTAATTTTTTGTTTGTCTGTTTGTTTATTTGTATTATATTTTTCTATCAATATGCATGTTTATTTGTATGTCAATCAGTGAGTTTGTCTGTATATCTATGTGTCTCTCCCTCAGTTTGTTGGTATGTCTATATGCTTATTTGTCTACTTCTCTGTATGTCTATTTACATGTCTATTTGTCTATCTGTCAGTCAGTCAGTATGTCAGTTAGTTAGTTAGTCAGTAAATCAGTCTGTCTTCTTGTCTATTGTCTTTCTGTCTGTCTGTCTGTCTGTTTGTCAGTGAGTCTGTTGTTTGTCTATATGTCTCTTCGTCAGTTTGTTTGTATGTCTATATGCTTATTTGTCTGCTTATCTGTATGTCTATTTGTCTATTTATCAGTTAGTATGTCAGTCAGTCAGTCTATCTCTCTGTCTGTTTGCCTGTCTATTGTTTGTCTCTTTGTTTGTCAGTTGGTCAGTCTGTATGTCTATTTGTCTGTCTATCTGTCTGTCTTTTTGTGTGTCTGTCATTCTTTCTGTCTGTTTACATGTCAATCTATCTGTCTTTCTTTTTGTCTATCAGTCTGTTTGTCTATTTGTCAGTCAGTCAGTATGTCTATCTGTCTATCTGCCAGTCAGTCTGTCTTTTTGTCTATTTATCTGTCTATCTTTTTGTCTCTCAATTAATCTTTTTTTTTTCTCTGTTTTTTAATCTATTTGTATGTCTATCTATTTAACTGTTTTTCTATTTGTATGTATTTCGTCTAACTATATATCTATTTTTTTTTGTATGTATGTGAATTATATGTATGTTTATCATTCTCTATATCTGTTTTTTGTCCGTGTTTTAGTCTATTTGTCTTATATTTTTCTATCAGTATGCCTATTTATTTGTATGTCAGTCATTCTGTTTATATGTTTATATGTTTATTTGTCTGGTTATCTGTATGTCTATTTGCATATCTATTTGTCTATTTGTCAGTATGTCTTATATCAGTCAGTCTGTTTCTGTCTTTATGTATGTTTGTCATTCTGTTTGTTTGTTTGTCTATCTATATGTCTGTTTGTCTTTATTTCTATTTGTCAATCTGTTTGTCTATTTGTCAGTATGTCAGTTAGTGTCTCTATTTGTTTGTCTATCAATCAGTCTGTCTGATGTCTGTCATCTATCTGTCTGTCTGGCTTTCTGTCTATCTGTCATTCTATTTTCTGTCAGTTTGTCTTTTTTCTGTCTGTCTGTCTTTATTTCTATTTGTCAGTCTGTTTGTCTATATGTCTGTCAGTCAGTCAATTTGTCCATCTGTTTGTCCGTCAGTATGTTAGTTAGTGTGTCTATCTATTTGTCTATTAGTCAGTCAATCAGTCGATATGTTTGTCTCTCAATTAATCTTTTTTTTTTTTTGTTAATCTATTTGTATGTGTATCTATTTAACTATTTTTCCGTTTGAATGTATTTTGTCTGTATATCTATTTTTTGTATGTTTGTCAATTATATCTTTGTTTATCATTGTCTATATCTGGTTTTTTGTTTGTCTGTTAGTCTATTTGTCTTATATTTTTCTATCAGTATGCTTGTTTATTTGTATGTCAATCAGTCTGTCTGTTTGTATGTCTATGTGTCTCTCCGTCAGTTTGTTTGTATGTCTATATGCTTATTTGTCTGCTTATCTGTATGTCTATTTGCATGTTTATTTGTCTATCCATCAGTCTGTCAGTATGTGTTATGTCCGTCAGTATGTCAGTTAGTCTATCTCTCTATCTGACCGCATGTCTGTTATCTGTCTGTCTATCTATCTTTCTGTCTATTTGTTTGTCCGTCTATCTATTTGTGTGTTTGTCTGTCTACCTGTCAATTTGTTTATCTTTCTTTTTGTCTGTCAATCTGTTTGTCTATCAATTAGTATGTCTTAAGTCAGTCATTCAGTCTGTCTGTCTATCAATTTGTCTGTCTACTTGTCTTTTTGTTTATTTGTCTGTTTGTCTGTTTGTATCTCAATTAATCTTTTTTTCTTGTTTGTTAATCTATTTGTATGTCTTGCTATTTATCTATTTTCTGTTTGTATGTATTTTGTCTATCTGTATATCTGTTTTTTTGTATGTATGTGAATTATATCTCTATTTGTCATTCTCTATATCTATTTTTTTGGTCTGTCTGTTAGTCTATCTGTCTTATATTTTTCTATCAGTATGACTGTTCATTTGTATATCAATCAGTCAGTCTATTTGTATGTCTATATGTCTCTCCGTTAGTTTGTTTGTATGTCTATATGTTTATTTGTCTTCTTATTTGTTTGTCTATTTGCATGTCAATTGGTGTGTCAAGTTGTCTGTTTGTCTATTTGTCTTTTTTGGTGTTTGTCGATTTGTCTGTTTGTTTGTTAGCCTATCTGTCTATCTATCAATCTATCTATTTATCAATCTGTCTTTTAATCAATATGTTTGTCTATTTTTCTCTATGTTGTGTTTCTGTGTGTTTGTCTGTGTCTATGTATTTGTCTATTAGTTTGTTTGTTTGTCGGTCTATATGTGTGTTTGTTTGTGTGATTGTATGTCTGTTTGTTTGTGTGTGTCTATTAGTCTATGTGTCTATTTGTTAATCTTTTTGTCAGTCTATCTATTTGTGGGTCTGTTTGTCTGTCTCTTTTTCTGTCTATTAATATATTGTATGTCTATCTATTTCACTATTTTTCTGTTTGTATGTATTTTATCTGTCTGTATATCTGTTTTTTTGTTTGTATGTCTGTCAATTATATCTCTATTTGTCATTCTATATATTTGTTTTTTTGTCTGTTTGTTAGTCTATCTGTCTTTTATTTTTCTGTCAGTATGCCTATTTATTTGTATGTCTACCAGTCAGTATGTTTGTATGTCTATATGTCTATCAATTAGTTTGTTTGTATATTTATATGTTTATTTGTATGTTTATCTATATGTATATTTGTGTGTTGAGTTGCCTATTTATATGTCTGTTTGTCTATTTGGCTGTTTGTCTATCTGTCCATCTGTTAGTTTGTTTGTTAGTCTATCTGGTTGTTTGTCTATTTGCCAATCTGTTTATTTATCAATCTGACTTTCAATCTATCTGTATGTGTGTATGCTTGTGTGTCTGTCTATTTTTCTCTATGTTTTTGGTTTTTAGTGTGTTTGTCTATTTTTATGTATTTGTCTATTAGTTTGTGTGTTTGTCTGTCTATATCTGTGTCTGTTTGTGTGATTGTATGTTTGTATATTTGTGTTAGACCCATAATTTTAAATTACACTTTATCTATTTTAGTGTATTTTGATATTGAACTCGGAGGCTTTTTAGCCAAAGTTATTAATATTTTGGAGTTATATGACCAAAAAGGATATTTTGATGTCCGAATAGAATTACTCGTCGATGAATAAATTAAATTAACTGCGGTGAATCTTTTACGATGAAATTAATGCATTATGGATGAAACGGTAATTTAACAAATATCTAGATATTTTGAGATATTTGTTAAAAGTAATTAAAATATATATTAATATCTATATGTATATATTTGTTTGGGGAGAAAAGAAAAGGATATAAAAAGGAAAGAAGGAGAAGGAAAGAAAGGAAAAACAAGGGAAAGAAAGACAAAGGAGAGAAAATCCTCCTTCCTCCATCTTCATTCATTTTTGCTTTCTTTGCTTCCTTTAAGTTCGAGAATTGAAACCCAAGGATTTGTGGATAAGAGAGCAAGGTTTTCTCAGCTACATACTCCCTCGTTGATTAGAAAACGAAGAAAACCGGTATTAGGGATTTCAAAACCGTCAAACACAAACCTTCCCGTTTCATCTAGATCTAAGCTTCGTTTCGCGAAGAGATAGAAGCGAAAGTAGCTCACTACTATGCTACGGTGCTAGGGGACCAACTTTGGATGCGACGTTGCGAGCAGAGATTTTACCCGATTTACTCGCGGTACCCTAATCGCACGTTAAAGCTAACGTGAAGGTAACGGCTCCTTCCAATCTTTTATTTTGCATTTAGGGACTTATCTATGGTTGTGTGGAAAAGAATTTTGTTAGGGTTAAAGTATTGATTTGGGGAAAATGAATTTAATTCATTTGTGTATATTTTGAGTAAATGAAATTTGATGTGTTTGAGTGGTATGTCGTGTTGATCTGTGTTCATCGTATTTGACGTGTTCTTAATTAATACTGATGAAATTTGATATGTGTATGGTTAGACTTTGTGGAGAAATGAATCGATGGGTTTTGGTGTGAATCGTGGATTGAATTTGATAATATGTTTGAGTTTGTTTTGTGTGGTATTTGAAAACCATTACGTTAAACGAGTATTAAGAACGGGGAATCTCTTAATGTCTTGTTTACTTAATGTGTGTTTGTGAAAATCGTTTAAGTTAAATGAGTATTAAGAATGGGGAATCTCCTAATGTCATGTTTACTTAATGTTTGTTTTGGAAAATCGTTTAAGTTAAATGAGTATTAAGAATGGGGAATCTCTTAATGTCTTGTTTACTTAATGTTTGTTTTGGAAAATCGTTTAAGTTAAATGAGTATTAAGAATGGGGAATCTCTTAGTGTCTTGTTTACTTAATGTTTGTTTTGGAAAATCGTTTAAGTTAAATGAGTATTAAGAATGGGGAATCTCTTAATGTCTTGTTTACTTAATGTTCGTTTTGAAAATCGTTTAAGTTAAATGAGTATTAAGAATGGGGAATCTCTTAATGTCTTGTTTACTTAATGTTCGTTTTGAAAATCGTTTAAGTTAATTGAGTATTAAGAATGGGGAATCTCTTAAGGTCTTGTTTGCTTAATGTTTGTTTTGGAAAATCGTTTAAGTTAAATGAGTATTAAGAATGGGGAATCTCTTAATGTCTTGTTTACTTAACGTTCGTTTTGAAAATTGTTTAAGTTAAAAGAGTATTAAGAATGGGGAATCTCTTAATATTTCTGTTTGCTTAATGTTTGTTGTGAAAATCGTTTAAGTTAAAAGAGTATTAAGAATAGGGAATCTCTTAAATTTCTGTTTGCTTAATGTTTGTTGTGAAATCGTTTAAGTTAAAAGAGTATTAAGAATGGGGAATCTCTTAACATTTCTGTTTGATAATAGTTTGTTGTGAAAATCGGTTAAGTTAAATGAGTATTAAAAATGGGGAATCTTTTAATATCTGCATTTGCTTAACGATTGTTGTGGATGGAGTCAGTATATGCTCATGCATTTTCATGCTTTTTGTAAATTGTGCAGACCCGTGATAGGTGGCACCTTGATAATTAGTACTTTGGCCTGTGATAGGCGGTACATTTATGATTTACATTTTTGTAAATTGTGCAGACCCGTGATAGGTGACATCTTGGTAAATAGTACTTTGGTCCGTGATAGGCGGTACATTTACGATTTACGGTTTTTTGTAAATTGTGCAGACCCGTGTTAGGTGGCACCTTGGTAAATAGTACTTTGGCCCGTGATAGGCGGTACATTTACGATTTACGGTTTTTTGTAAATTGTGTCGACCCGTGATAGGTGGCACCTTGGTAAATAGTACTTTGTCCTGTGATAGGCGGTACATTTACAATTTACGTTCTTTTCAGTAAACCGTGCAGACCCGTGATAGGTTGCACCTTGGTAAACGGTACGGGCCCGTGATAGGCAATACATTTATGGTTTACGCTTTTTAGTAAATCGTGCAGACCAGAGATAGGTAGCACCTCGGTAATTGATACTTTGGCCTGCGATAGGCGGTACAGTTATGATTTACGGCACTTCGAGCAGGGTTTTGGTTTGGAATTCCGAGTCCATGCATTTAGGAATATACGCATTGCATTAGGGTGCTTGGCACACGAGTCGTGTTTGATTCAAATTTATGATTGTGTTGAAATTGCTAAGTGCTACGTATTGATTATCGTGTGTAAGTGTGATGGATTGTAAAATTATTTCGAAACCCAATTGGTTGTGGTGTTTGTGTGGGAATTTCTAAGTGTTAAGATTTGGAGTTGTGTTTGAATATGATTGAGTTAGTTTATGTATTTTTGGAAGAATTTACAGGGGAATTGATTTTCCCAATCGATTTGATGAGTTACAAGGACTTCGCAAATTTGCCAAAATCGATTTACCCAATCGATTTTGTAATATATTTTTCAAAACCATTTAAGAAATCGATTGGATTCATTACAGGAGCTCAGCAAAATTGACGAAATCGATTTGGCAAATCGATTGGCTTCAATACAGGGGCTAAGTTTTTCATTCAATCGATTTCCCCAATCGATCGATTTAAGCCCAAAGTTCAGTTTTCACTAAAAACTTTCAGGAAATCGATTTCCCCAATCGATTGGCTCAGTTGAAATTCTTATTTTGAGTTAGATAATCGATTGCTCAATTGGTTCATCAACGAATTGTCCCGTTGTTTATTACTTGATTGATTTGAGACTTATTTTGATTTCATTTTCATTTGGTAAGCATTGTATGAACTTTTAGCATATGGAAAACCCTCTTAAGAAGCATGCTAAGTTGAAAAGGTTATTTGTGCATTGAAAAACTTAAATGTTATGTGTTAACTGTTAATTTTGGTTGGTGACCCTTTACAACTATTGTGGAAATCTGGGCTTTGCCCTCAGATGAGAGCCAGGACGATCCTACCGGTTCGTACCCTACGGATGGGAATGTAGATGGGAATGCTTGACTGGAGCTATGTTAGGAGGATCTTACGGGGCGCGTGGAGATCACTCAGGGTGTATAGTTTTTTGGTAGAATGATCAGATTAGGTTGACATAGAGGGAACAAATGTCTTTATTTTGGATTGCGGTTATTTTAAATTGGAAAATTGTATCTTTGCTAATATTGTCAGCATGACATCTTATGTTAATGGATTCCATGTATCGCTTTTGATGTGTAAATACTTTGGATTTTTATTTCAAGAAACTTTTCCGCTGCATGGAAATTATAATGACTTAATTATTTATCCAAATGTATTACTTTATCTATTTCTCTGTTTTATTTTAATTTCATTAAAAAAAAATAATACACCCTCGCAATGAAAAACGGGGTGTAACAATTTGAGTCTTTGTTAGACTGTGTGTCTATCTTTCTCTATGCCTATCAGTCTATGTGTCTATTTGTTAATCTCTTTGTTAGTCTATATGTTTATGGGCTTGTATGTCTCTTTGTCTGTCTATTAGTCTCTCTATCTATCTTTCTGTTAGTCTATGTGTCTGTCTGTTAGCCCTCTCTATCTATATGTCTATTAGTCTATGTGTTTGTATCTCTATTTGTCATTCTCCCTATTTGTATGTTTGTCTGTTAGTCTATCTATTTTTCTATCTATCGGTCAATTTGTTTGTCTATCTATCGATCAATTTATCTGTAATTCCATATGTTTGTATGTCTATATGTATGTATGTTTGTCTATCTCTTTATTTGTATGTGTATATGTTTTTCTATTTGTATGCATGTCTTTATGTCTGTCTATTGGTATGTTTGTTTTTCTATCTGTTTATTTATCTGTCTATTTACCTATCAATTTGTTTGTCTATGTGTGTCTGAATGTCTGGCTGTCTATTTGTCCGTTTGTCTATCAATTTGCTTATTTGTATATATGTTTGTCTATGTGTGTTTGAATGTATGGTTGTCTATTTGTTTATTTATTTGTCTATTTGTATATCTGTTTTTCTTTTTGTATATTTGTATGTCTATGTGTTTGTATCTTTGTTTGTCATCTTCTTTATTTATATGTTAATCTATCTATCTTTTATTTGTCTATCAATCTATCTACCTGTTTGTCAATCTATTTGTTTATCTATCGGTTAGTCTATCTATCATTCCATCTGTTTTTTGTTCATATACATATATGTTTGCCTGTCTGTTTATTTGTATGTATGATTGTCTGTTTATGTGTGTGTCTATCTGTCTGTTTATTTGTATGCATTTGTTTGTTTGTTTATATGTTTGTATGTATGTTTGTATGATTATTTGTATGTCTATTTATCTCTCTATTTGTATGTTTGTTTGTCAATTTAGTTGTCTGTCTATTTATGTGTTTCTATCGATTTGTCTGCTTGTCTGTTCGTCTCTCTTTCAGTTAGTCTATTTGTTTGTCTATATGTCTTACTTTGTGTATGTGTGTGTGTTTGTCTCTCTGTCAATCTATCTATTTATTACTCTTTTTGTCTTTCTTTCTATCTGCCAGTCTTTCTGTCTATTTGTTTGTATGTCTCTATGTCAGTCTTTCTGTCTATATGTTAGACTCTCTATATGTCTATCTGTATGTCAATCTCTTTGTCTCTATGTCTGCCTATATGTCTATCTGTATGTTTGTATCTCTATTTGTTTGTATGTCTCTCTGTTAATCTTTTTGTTAGTTTATGTGTTTATCTATTAGTATCTTTGTCTGTTTGTTAGTTTATCTATCTGTATGTATGTTTGTTTGTATTTCTATTTAAATCTTTGTTTGACTGTTTGTTAGTCTTTGAGTCTGTTTGTTAATTTGTCTGTCTGTCTGTCAGTCTATTTGTCTTTATATCTATCTATCTCTCTGTTTGTTTGTCTGTATATACGTATTTTTGTCTGTTTGTATATTTGTTTTTCTGTTTATAGGTCTTTGTGTGTATGTTTGTATCTCTATTTGTCATTCTCTCTATCTGTATCTTCGTCTGTCTGTTAGTCTATTTATCTTTTACTTGTCTATCAGTGTATCTATTTGTTTGTCTGTTTATCTATCGGTCAATCTATCTGTCATTCCATCTGTCGGTCTGCCTGTCTATTTGTTTTTATGATTGTATGTCTATCTATATGTTTATTTATTTGTCTATCTAGTTGTCTATTTTATTATCTGTCTGTGTGTGTCTATCGGTTAGTCTTTTTGTCTGAAAGTCTATCCGTTAGTCTATCAATCTGTTTGTTTGTCTTTCTGTTTATGTATGTGTATATATTTGTCTATCTGACTATGTGTTTATCTGTTAATTTCTCTCTTTTTCCGTCTCTTTGCCAGTTTGTCTCATTTATGTCTATCTATCAGTCTATTTGCATGTCTCTCTGTCTATCTATCTATCAATCTATTAGTCTTTCTATTTCTCTCTCTATCTTTTAGTTTGTCTGTCTATCTGTCTATTTGTATGTATGTATGTTTGTTTGTCTCTTTGTTAGTCTCTCTATCTATTTGTCAGTATGTGTGTCTATCAATTAGCCTCTTTTTCTGTGTGTTAGTCTCTATCTATCTGTCAGTCTATATGTATGTTTGTCTATCTATCTATCTATCTATTTTACTCTACGTATGTATTTTTTCTATTTGTATATCTGTTTTTCTGTTTGTATCTGTCTATTTATATCTCTACTTGTCATTCTCTATATTTGTTTGTTTGTATGTCTGTTAGGCTATATGTCTTTTATTTGTCTATTAGTCTATCTATCTCTATGACTTTTTATTTGTATGTCTACCAGTTGGTCTGTTTGTATGTCTATATGTTTATTTGTTTGTTTATCTGTATGTCTATTTGTCTGTCTATATGTATGTCTATTTGTCTGTCAAGTTGTCTGTTTATATGTCTTTCTGTTTGTCGATCTGTCTGTCAGTTTTTCAGTCATTCTATCCGTTTGTCTGTCAATCTGTTTGTATGTCTGTCTATTTGTTTGTGTGTATGTATGTTTATGTGTATGTTTGTTTTTCTCTATGTGTGTCTGTGTTTTTGTGTGTTTGTCTGTGTAGTTTGTCTGTCTGCTTACCTATCAATCTGTTTATTTGTATATCTGTTTGTCTATGTGTGTCTGAATGTCTGGTTGTTTGTCTGTCCATTTGTCTATCAATTTGCTTATTTGTATATTTGTTTGTCTATGTGTGTTTGAATGTATGGCTGTCTATTTGTTTATTTATTTGTCTGTTTGTATATCTGTTTTTCTATTTGTATATTTGTATGTCTCTGTGTTTGTATCTTTGTTTGGCATTTTCTTTATTTATATGTTAATCTATCTATCTTTTATTTGTCTATTAATCTATGTACCTGTTTGTCAATCTGTTTGTTTATCTATCGGTTAGTCTATCTATCATTCCATCTGTTTTTTGTTCATATGCATATATGTATGCCTGTCTGTTTATTTGTATGTATGTTTGTCTGTTTATGTGTGTGTCTATCTGTCTATTTATTTGTATGCATTTGTCTATTTGTTTATATGTTTGTATGATTATTTGTATGTCTATTTATCTCTCTATTTGTAAGTTTGTTTGTCAATTTAGCTATCTTTTTATTTGTCTGTATATCTATTTACATGTTTTTATTGATTTGTCTGCTTGTCTGCACGTCTCTCTTTTAGTTAGTCTATTTGTTTGTTTATCTGTCTTTCTTTGTGTGTGTGTGTGTGTCTGTCTCTCTGTCAATCTATCTATTTATTAGTCTTTATGTCTTTCTTTCTATCTACCAATCTTTCTGTCTATTTGTTTCTATGTTTGTCTTTCTATCAGTCTTTCTATCTATTAGTCTATATGTCAGACTCTCTATATGTTTATCTGTATGTCAGTCTCTATGTTTGTATATATGCCTATCTGTATGTTTGTATGTCTATTTGTATGTATGTCTCTCTGTTAATTTGTCTGTTAGTTTATGTGTTTATCTATTAGTCTCTTTGTTTGTTTGTTAGTTTATCTAACTGTATGTTTGTTTGTATTTCTATTTATATGTCTGTTTGACTGCTTGTTAGTCTACGAGTCTGTTTGTTAATTTGTTTGTATGTGTCTATCAGTTTATTTGTCTTTCAATCTATCTATCTCTCTGTTTGTTTGTTTGTATGTATGTATTTTTGTCTGTTTGTATAATTGTTTTTCTGTTTATAGGTCTTTGTGTGTGTGTTTGTATCTCTGTTTGTCGTTCTCTCTATCTGTATCTTTGTTTGTCTGTTAGTCTATTTATCTTTTATTTGTCTATCAGTGTATCTATTTGTTTGTCTGTTTATCTATCGGTCAATCTATCTGTCATTCCATTTGTCTGTCTGCCTGTCTATTTGTCTGTATGATTGTATGTCTATCTATATTTTTATTTGTTTGTCTATTTGTATGTATATTTGTTTATCTAGTTGTCTGTCTGGTTGTCTGTTTTATTATCTGTCTGTGTGTGTCTACCTGTTAGTCTTTTTGTCTAAAAGTCTATCCGTTAGTCTATCAATCTGTTTGTTAGTCTTTATGTTTATGTATGTGTATATATTTGTCTGTATGACTATGTGTTTATCTATTAATTTCTCTCTTTTTCTGTCTATTTTCCTATTTATCTGTTTGTCTCATTTCTGTCTATCTAACAGTCTATTTGCATGTCTCTCTGTCTGTCTATCTATCTATCAATCTATTAGTCGTTCTATTTCTCTCTCTATCTTTTAGTCTGTCTGTCTATCTGTCTATTTGTATGTATGTATGTTTGTTTCTCTCTTTGTTAGTCTCTCTATCTATTTGTCAGTCTATGTGTCTATCAATTAGCCTCTTTGCCTGTGTGTTAGTCTCTATCTGTCTGTCAGTCTATATGTATGTTTGTCTATCTATCTATTTTTCTCTACGTATGTATTTTTTCTGTTTGTATATATATTTTTCTATTTGTATCTGTCTATTTATATCTCTGCTTGTCATTCTCTATATTTGTTTGTTTGTATGTCTGTTAGGCTATCTGTCTTTTATTTGTCTATTAGTCTATCTATCTCTATGACTTTTTATTTGTATGTCTACCAGTTAGTCTGTTTGTATGTCTATATGTATGTTTATTTGTCTGTCAAGTTGTCTGTTTATATGTCTTTCTGTTTATCGATCTGTCTGTCAGTTTTTCAGTCATTCTATTCGTCTGTCTATCAATCTGTCTGTATGTCTGTCTATCTGTTTGTTTGTATGTATGTTTATGTGTATGTCTGTTTTTCTCTATGTCTGTTTGTGTTTCTATGTGTTTGTCTTTGTATTTGTCTGTATGTATGTTTGTGCGTCTGTGTATTTATCAGTGTGTTTGCCTGTCTACATGTGTGTCAGTTTGTCTGTGTATCTGTTTGTGTGTCTGTCTCTCTTTGTGATTGTATGTGTGTTGGTCTGTCTATTTGTGTGTTTGTCTGTCTTTGTGATTGTTTGTGTGTCTCTTTGTCTATTTATCAATCTCTCTATCTGTATGTCTGTCTGTCTATCAGTCTATCTATCTATCAGTTTGTTAGTATATGTGTATGTCTATTAGTCTATGTGTATGTGTGTTTTTATCTCTGTTTGACATTCTCTCTATTTGTATGTTTGTATTTCAGTTAGTCTATCTTTCTATCTATTTTTTTCATCTATCAGTCATTTTGTCTATGTGTCTATCTATTTTCCATCTATTGGCATGTATGTGTGTCTGTCTGTGTGCCTGCCTGTTTGTCTGTCTGTTTGTTTGACTGTTTGCCTGTTTGCCAGTCTGTCTGTCTATTTGTTTGTCTGTCTATATGTCTACCTTTCTGCCTGCATGTCTGTTTGTATGTGTCTGTCAGTCTGTCTGTCAGTTTATATGTCTATATGTCTATCTGTCTACCTACCTATTTGTATGTGTGTTTTCCTATCTATCTATCTATCTACCTATTTGTGTGTGTGTCTCTCTATCTATTTGTTTGTATGTTTGTCTATTTGTTTATATGTATGTCTATATGTCTGTATATTTGTATGTCTGTTTGTCTGTCTATCTATTTGTTTATAAGTCTGTGTCTGTCTACCTGTTTGTGAGTCTATCTTTCGTTCAGTCTATTTGTGTGTTACTCTATCTGTTTGTCTGGTTGTGTGTCTGTCTATCTGTCTTTCTCTCTATCTATCAATTTTGTCTTTCTGTTAGTCTATCTGTCTGCCAGTTTATCTATTTGTCTATCTATCAATATGTTACTATATATGTATGTTTGCCTCAATGTCTATTTGTCTATTTGTTTGTCACACTTTTTATGTGTTTGTCCATCTATCGGTCAATTTGTTTGTCTATCTGTATGTGTATATGTCTGCCTGTTTGTATGTCTATCTTTTTATCTGTATGTATGTCGATTTGTATGTCTGTATGTTTATCTATCTGTCTGTGAGTCTATTTGTCTATCTGTTTGTTTGTATGTTTGTATGCATGTCTATATGTTCATCTGTTTGTCTTTGAGTCTATTTGTCAGTAACTCTATCTTTCTACCAATTTATCTATCTATTATTCTATCTTTTTGTTAGTCTATTTGTTATCTTGTCTGTTTATTTGTCTATTTGTCTATCAGTCTATCATCTGTCTATTAGTTTATTTGTCTCTCAGTCTATCAGTTTGTTTGTTTGGCTCGCTATTTGTTAGTGTACCTATTTGTTAGTCTATCTGTTTATTTGTATGTCTATTAGTCAGTCTATTTGTTTGTCAGCCTATCAGTCTGTTAGTCTATATGCATATTTGTATTGTGTTTGTTATTTGGAGATGACCATCACTTTTGGGAAGATGAATGCCAATATGTATATCCTCATTTGAAGTTACGCTAAAGAGGAGTATAAGTTGATGAAGAGGCGAATAGAATGGTGGATTGTTTTTGGGGCTCTAATACCTTTTGACACTAGTGTTAGCCTTGTTGAGATAATTCTTCACAAGTATCTAGAATCTTAATCAACTAGGTTTTGGCGTGGGTATAGAAGCACTAAGAATCTTAGCTTTAAGATTTAGTTCTTTTGTTTATACAACCATTTGCTTGTTTGTAATTGTAATGACTTGGTTTTTACCGAACAATTTAATAACAAAAAAATTGTTGTTTGATTTAGAATAATGAGTATTTGAATTTATTCCTTTTTAAAAGAACTGAATAATACATATTCTTCACGTTTAGAATTTCATTAATTATCATCTAAAAAATTGGGATGTTGCAGAAGTCAAAGCTTTTTTGAGGCAATCAAATGCATATTTTCACTTATCATCAAATGTGAAGTTATCATCCTTATGCAACAAGTTTGACAAAATAAGAGTTATCTTGCTGAAAAGCTTTATAAAGCGCCTATAGAAACTTGCATGATCAAGAAATGAATGAATATTGTAGTGCAATATGGGTAAGGCAAATTGGAAATCATATCAATCTTAGAAGGATCTACTTTCATTCCTTTGTTAGAGATCACATGCCCTGAAACTATGCCTTACCTAACCATAAATTGACATTTTTCTTAATTGAAAACAAGGTAAGTTTCGATGAGTCTATGTAAAAAAAATTCAAGACTAATAAAAAATATATCAAATGAAGAACCATACACAGTAAAGTCATCCATTAAAACATTTAACTTGTTTTCTACAAACGCATAAAAAAATACCAATCATACACTGCTAGAAGGTACCAGGTACATTGCATAGGCTTAAAGGCATCATTCGATAGTAAAAAGTACCAAAGTGGTAGATGAAAGTGGTATTTTCTTGGTCTTCTAGTGAGACTTACCAGCCCATCGGTCAAGCATCCGATCAATGAATAGTAAGGGAAATTCATCTTTTCTGGTTGCTTGGTCAAGTCTTCTATAGTCAATGCAAACTCTCTTACTATTATGCATCCTAGTGGAAATAAGCTCATTGTTATCATTTTTGACCACTGTGAGACCATTCCTCTTAGGAACAACTTGGATAAGACTCACCCACTAACTATTAGATATAGGATACATAATGCCAACTTGTAGGAGCTTGGTCACCTCTTTTTTCACCACAACCAAAACCAATGGGTTAAGTCTCCTTTGTTGTTGTCTCTTTGGTTTCAATCCCCCTTCAAGGTGTATCTTATGCATTCACATATACGGGTTGATACCAAAAATATCTACCAAAGTCCACACAATAGCCTTCCTACGTTTCTTCAAAATTTCCATCAACTTCCCCTCTTGATCAATGCTAAGATTGGCAAATATAATCACAAGAAGCTTCTCACACCCTTCAAAGTATGCATACTTTAAGCGCTCTAGAATGGTTTGAGCTCTAAGGTTGGTAGCTTCTCAATGGATGGAAGTTTTCTTACGATGGATAAAACTACACCTGCAACTGTATAGACATTAGTGGAGATAAAAACATCATCAAGTGCATGAACGTCATATTGAGCGTAACATAACTAAGCAGATGATAAATCATTGTTGAATATGTTTGTTGTGACAGAACCTAGTTTAAGGTAATACACCAAGTTTGTGGCAGCATCTTATAGAGAAAATGGGAATGCCTTTAGTTTGATGTGCTCTTTTAGAACTCCTTGATGCTTCATGGTGGTGCATACAATGTGGAGCTCCTCTAGATATTTGTGAGGATCTTCACCTGCAAGACAAACTTGGGTAGAAAATTAAGTAATCCATATTTAAGTTCAAAAGGAACAATGGCGTCAGGATAATCAATACACAAAGTATTATAAGTAACATCATGTATAGCAAGTTCTCTAAGTGTTCTTGTAACCAGTGTCAATAGAAAAATCAAATTTTGAATCAAATAAGGTATGACTAGAAATTCTTTTAATAAAACTAACACTATATTGCTAGTGCTAGCCTTATTAAGCTTATGAAGACTTTCTATTTCAGGATCCAAAGAACATAGAATGCTAGACTTTGACCTAGTCATGCATAATAAGAGCTTGTAAGGTAAAAATGAATGCATAATTGAAAAGGCCTATAAAAAATATAGAAATTTTAAAAATAACACATAAAATATCTAAAACTCAACTAAATATTATATGATTTTTTTTAGAATTTTTTGTAGATAAGAACAAAAATAGTAGTTTTAATGAATGAAATTTGGATTTTGAGCTTCCTGTAATTAGTCCTTGAAATTACGACAATAATGATTTGCGTGAAGCGGATTACTTTTCATGCACTGGTCTTCCTTTATGGGGAAGAAAATGGTAAACCATTTTTTCTATATCCAACTACAAAAGTCCAAGCCCACTAATACATCTTATTCTATGATTATTCTAATAGATAATATGCTAATTTTGTAGGGAGCATGATGATATTTTTAGGAGTCGAACTAAAAGTAGAAAGTGGGAAAAGGCCACAACTCAAAGCCAATATTTTAGTGACTGGTTTAAAAACTGAGTCTTGGATAGTGATGTATCAATTCAATTGAATGGTTTATCTAAAGGTCCAAGTGATATAGGAAAGAGGTTTTGAGGTTACATAATACTATGAGATGAGATGTAAGACACAAAACCGAAAACGCATCTAACATTGCTTTCGTTGGCTCCCTATTTTGGAAGCTCTAAGGATGAAAAACCTTTGAGATAAAGTGTTTTGTATTTATGCTTAATGTGTTTTGTTCAGATGTTGTAACACCTCAAATTTAATAATAAATTATTTTATTTATCTAATGGAAATTTAAAGAATTAATTTAATATTGCATGTGTTTACGATATGTGTTGACAAATAATTATGATTGATTTTCTTACATGTGTATTTGTTATAGTGTGATAATTTCTCATGTATTTGACTTAATAATTTATTTAAATTATTGATATGGATATTAAGTATATTTATATCTTTTTATTAATTTTAGATTGTTATTATTTTTAAGTGAAATATGTTATCCTTATTACTAACTAGATATTTAATAATTAAACTTATTTATTTTTATTTTAATGAAAGTAAAGTTAATAAAAAAAAACAAAGTTTTGAATAATAACAATAATAATAATAATAATAATAATAATAATAATAATAATAATAATAATAATAATAATGAAGAAAGAGAATAGGAATGAGATAGAAGATCGGAACACAATTTTCTTTTTCCTTTACCTTCTTTGTATACGCCGCCGCCAAAACCATTCCATCTCATTTCTTCTCTCGTCGACCACGATCGTTATAGTGGATGTCTTACAAAACTGAGATCACATTCGTGATCGTTGTGACCTCCTCTTCCATTATCAACTTGTATCGCAAATTGAAACGTCTTATTCCTCTTTGTCAAAAATCACGCCTCCAACTTTTGATCAAGATTTCGGCCATCACGATTATCACCAAGCAAAATTGAGACCGTATATGGACTCCACGAAACACCCTCTTTCATTACCTATGCTCGAAATCGTCAACCGTTACATTTAAAAAAAATGGTTTTCCACCATTGTCGTGGTTGTTTTCTTGAATTCCAGACAACATGTTCATTGTCTTGAAAAATTGATATCGGTTTTGGATTCCTCTCGTCGAAACTTTCAAGAAACACTACTCGTTTGTTTGTTTTGGGGAAGTTGATGTCGCACCCTGTCGGTGCTCCAACCCGTCGGTGAGGCCTTTTCTGATAACTTGTTTCACTTCGTTTCGAATATGTTTATTCTCTTAATATTTTTATTTATTATGTAACATTGATTTTTATAGTCCGCGTAAATGATCAGCCATGTTTCATTTGATGGATGATATGACTTCTAATTTGATAAAAACGTATATGACAGTCTATATGGAATTTCCAAAATTACTAAGCAGTTTAACAAAATGCAATTTTATTAAACAAGAATCAATCACAGTCCCAAGGAATTGTTTCTAAGTGAAGGTTCACAATTACCTGTATGGTCCAATTACTAATGCAGCGGATACTTTAATTGTTAAATAGATTGATCAAGATACAAATATGCCAATTTAACAATTCAAGCAATATCAATTAATCCAGAATTTTGGCTAACGCATGCAATCAAGATTATCATACAATCATACAATGCAAAAAGAATTAAAGAGTAAGGGATAGAAAGTAGTGCACCGTGATTTTTATACTGGTTCAGCCGTCTTTGTGACGGCCTACGTCCAGTCCCGAATTCAAATGATTTCGGCCTTTTCAATAGAATCTTTAAGAGTGTTTTACAGATGTTCCAGCGCTCCCGACCTATCAATCTTAAAACTCTCTCTCTATTCTATTTTTCACCCACTGTATTCCAGAGTTGCTCTCCGAACTCTTCCAAGATGATAGCACAGTTTCTTCTTGATGAGCTCTCTCTATAATGAAGATAACTACCAGCTTCACTACTGGATTTTTCTCAGTTCTTTATTTACAAAATCTTTGTTACAGAAAATCTAAAAAGAGATATACAGAATTTGTATCAAGTAGTCTTTTTCTCAAGTAGCTTTTTTCTCAAGCAGTCTTTTTTCAGGTCTCTATTGATCATGAAGAATGGTTGGTTCAAGTTTGAAAAAGTAGTATCAAAATATGAGAAAAAGTTGTTCAACAGTTTGTGCAAAAATCATTATGAGAAAAAGTGATTGAAAACGTTTATATAGTTTCTGAAAAACAACATATACATCGATTTACCAATCGATTTATTAATGTATTAAAACAAGCTCAATCGATTTCCCAATCGATTATCGTGAGTCTTGTTTTTCTTGAATCTTGAAACTAAATAAACTAATCAATTACCTAATCGATTATTTTAATTCACTTTTCATAAAATTATGTGCAGTTCATATTGGAATCGATTGCATAATCGATTAAAGGTGTTTTGTTCCAACAACGAGATCAAAACAATCGATTACTCAGAGGATTCATTAATTCACATAATCGATTCATTAATACACATAATCGATTTGGCCATAAACTGAGTTCTCCCTATAACTTAAACTTTTTGTTCCAATAGATTTGCCAATCGATGTCACTGGTCACAGGGACTCAGTTGTTTTCAACACAATCGATTAGCCAATCGATTTGGATTATTACAGAGAGTTAGCTGTTTCAAGCCCAATCGATGTGCCAATCGATTTCACTGGTCACTAGGACTCAGTGGTTTTTCATCCAATCGATTTGGCTTATTACAGGGATTTAAGTTATTTCAAGCAAATCGATGTGCCATTCCATTAGGTGCTATGTTTCTGAAAAATGATTTACCAGTTGGTTCATTCAATCGATTGCATAATCGATTGATGCCAAACTTGTTACACAAGTAATTTGTTCCAATGGATTGTCCATTGGAACAACAATGCCGCTTCCATTCGAGCATTTGAAGCTTGCATCTTAGCGTTGTGAGCCGCCTGAGCTTCCATATACTCCAGCAACTTTGCTAAGTACCCAAGAGGGGTTGCTACTGGCTCAACAACTTGTTGTGTACTAGGCTAAACTAGTTCAACAGTTGGTTGAGGCCTTATCCGGATACCATTCACCCTTTTCAATTGCATTTGATTGAAAATTGATTCACCAAATGTAAGGGTGGTTTTTGATGATTCTTCATTGACAAGTGACACTTTGAAATGTCTCAGAATCTTGGTGATTAACTGGGGATAGGGAAGCACCAGCTTTCCCTGTGCAGCTTCCATCATGTGCTTTAGCACAATCCATGTCCAGCTCATCTTGAGCTCTTTGGACAAACCCCATAACAAAACCATGTCCAGCTTCTGGATGACGGCATGGTTTCCCGATCGAGGGACGAGCATCCGTGTTAATGTGTACATGAGCATTCGATGATGGACCTTCATTTGACCAATCGGCAGCGAAATAGTTTCGACAAAGCCGTCGACCATCAGGTCCTTCATAGCGGTGAGTTTGTCAAATGAAGCTTCCCAACCTTCGTCAGCAGCCTCAGCTTTAGAGCTACTATCAATAGATTTTCCATGACTTGGCAGTCCCGACAGTTTCGAGAACTCGTCAAAGGTCATGGAAATTTTCTTGCCCTTAACTTCTGCCTTGAAGCCAGTTTTAGTGAGTTTGAAAGTAGAATAGAAAGAGCGAATAAGATGTGGATAAGTGTCAAAAGAGCATGAGAGAAATCCTTCTAGTACATGGAACCTCAGATGGTCTTGGAAAGTGAAACCTTCTAAGTCAAAGTACGCAAAATCCAAAGTGTGTGCTTCATGAATTTTTCTTTTAAGAAAGGCAGGTGGGAGTTCAGAAACTTCAACATGTTTATCTTTAGTAGATGGAGCTTTCTTTTGAGGAGTAGAAGAAACATTTTTCTTCTTTTTATGAGTTATCTCCTTCATCGCATCAGCTAGCAGTTTCTTAGTCGGGGGCTCCTTTCGTTTCTTTGTCTTTCCTTGATCAACAACAACAGCCTTGCCTTTGTCTTTGGCAAGTATTTTGTGAGTTGGAATTGGAACTCTTTTAGAAATTGTTGGAGGTGGTGAGGGAGTTCTTCCACTTGATGAAGAAGAAGTGGATGGTGATGATGTTGTAGGGTTTGTCTGTTTTACCCGAGCCATATTGAGAGTAATGAAGTTTTGAAAGTTACAATGTAGAAGAGAGTTTGGAAGGATGTTAAATCTGAGAAACAGCAGAGAGGTTTGAGAGAAAATGCAGAGAATTGAGTGCGAAATCGACAGAGGGTTTGAAAGAAGTGTTGAGAATCGACTGGTAACTGTTCCTTTTAAACCTTCAGATGCGTCAATCGATTGGTCAATCGACTATGTTACCGTTGCTGGGGAAGTCCAATCGATTGGGTCATAATTACCCTTCAACGGATAGTAAAAAGTTAAAACGGTCATATTTTCAAATCGATGTCCCAATCGATTGTCGTAGTTACTGAGTCGATGTCCAAATCGATTGCCATATCAATTCAGAAAATTTCTCATATCAGTTCAGAAACTTGCTAATCTCAGTATCGATTTCTAAATCGATTCCTTCGAGTTTAGATTTCAAAAATTTGAAACAATCGATTTCCCAATCGATGCTCGTGTTAGAGTTTGGAAAACTTTCACAATTTTGATGTTTGGGGCCAAGGTAATCGATTTTGCAATTGATTCTTTAAACTATAAACCAAGTTGTCAATCGATTACCCAATCGATTGGAATGGGAAAAGTTTAAGCATCAGAAGCTTTTTGGGATCACCAAATCGATTAACCAATCGATTATCGTGTTTTCTATTTTTACAAAATTGACACTGTATGGCATAAAGCGATTGTGAAATCGATTTTATAAAGCCAGTTTTCTGTGTATTCACAGGATAATCGATGTCTAAATCGATTTGGCACAGGGGTCAGATTTCACTAGGATCTATGATTCCCAGTTTCATCCTAATGTGAAGGAAGCTTTCTCTTGGTAAAGCCTTGGTGAAAATGTCAGCCAGCTGATCTGCTGTATTGACATATTCAAGCTTTATATTCCCATTTTGAAATTGGTACCTTATGAAGTGATGTCTTATCTCTATATGCTTGGTTCTAAAATGCATCACTGGATTCTTAGTAATGATTATTGCACTTGTGTTATCACAAATGATAGGTACAGTCCCTAGATCAACACCAAAATCAGATAGGTGTTGTTTCATCCAGAGGATCTGTGCACAGCAGCTTCCAGCTGCAGTTTTTTCAGCCTCAGCTGTTGATAGTGCAATGCTAGTTTGTTTCTTGATAAACCAAGACACAAGGGAGTTTCCTAGTAAGTGACAAGTACCAGAGGTACCTTTCCTATCTAGTTTGCATCCTGTAAAGTCTTAATCAGAATATCCAACTAATGTACAAGTGATCCCTTAGGATACCACAAGCCTAGACTCTTAGTTCCTACTAGATATCTGAATATTCTCTTTACTGCACTAAGGTGAGATTCTTTTGGATTGGATTGGTATCTTGCACACATGCAAACACTGAACATGATGTCAGGCCTGCTTGCTGTCAAATAGAGCAATGATCTTATCATTCCCCTAAACCTTGTTACATCTACAGATATACCCTTCTCATCCCTATCTAAGTGATTTCCTTGACTCATGGGAATATCAATGGACTTAAAGTTATCAAAACTGAATTTCTTTAACAAATAATTACAGTATTTAGTTTGACTAATGAAAATGCCTTGCTTGCTTTGGTTAATTTGAAATCCCTAGAAATAAGATAGTTCACCCATCATTGACATTTCAAATTTACCTTTCATTAAATTTTCAAAATCTTTGCACAATTTATTGTTTGTAGATCCAAAGATTATGTCATCAACATAAACCTGGACCAGCAAGATGTCATTTCCATTAGTTTTTATGAAAAGTGTCTTGTCAATATTTCCTCTTAAAAAGTTTTGTTCAATGAGGAAATTGTTGAGCTTCTCATACCAAGCTCTTGGAGCTTGTTTCAACCCATAGAGGGTCTTTGTTAGCTTGTAGACATGATTAGAAAAATCAGGATTTTCAAAACCAGGTGTTTGGCTAACAAAAAATTCCTCTTGGATGTCACCATTGAGAAAGGCACTTTTCACATCCATTTGATAAAGTTTAAAGTCCATTATACAAGCATAAGCAAGTAGGATTCTAATGTCTTCTAAACTAGCTACAGGGGCATTGGTTTCATCAAAATCTATTCCTTCATCTATAACCCTTAGCAACTAGCCTAGCTTTGTTCCTAGTTATGACTCCATTCTCATCTAGTTTGTTCCTAAACACCCATCTTGTTCCTATGATGTGCTTATTCTCTGGTTTAGGAACTAGGCTCCACACCTTGTTTCTCTCAAACTGGTTTAACTCCTCTTGCATAGCAAGTATCCACTCACTATCTAATAGAGCCTCCTTAATGTTTTTGGGTTCAATCTGAGATACAAAGGCTGTAAAGTTGCAGAAATGTCTAAGGTTCTTCCTAGTTACAACTCCTTTAGATATATCCCCTATTATGTTATCTATAAGGTGGTTCTTATTGAACTTCCATTCCCTAGGTAGATCGTCAGTCCTTAAATGTTCTACACAATCAGTACTAGTTGGAGGTACAGTTTCAATTGGTTCTAATTGTTCAGATTCTACAACTTCATCCAAAGAAGCATCAACCATAGGAAGAGTGTTGTTCAAGTTTTCAGCAAATAGTTCATCAAACTTCACATGAACTGACTCTTCTATGGTTTTTATTCTTTTGTTATAGATTCTATAGGCTTTGCTAGTTTGGGAATAGCCTAGAAAGATACCCTCATCTGCCTTGGGGTCAAACTTGCCTAGGTGTTCTTTGCCATTGTTTAAAACAAAGCATTTACAACCAAAAACTCTAAAGTAAGAAATGTTTGGCTTTCTACCCTTGAACAACTCATAGGGAGTTTTCCTAAGAATTGGCCTAATTAAAACTCTGTTAACAATATGTGTGGCAGTGTTAATTGCATCAGCCTAGAAATACTTAGGAACATTTGAGTCTTTAAGCATAGTCCTAGCTAATTCCTCTAAAGACCTATTTTTCCTTTCTACTACTCCATTTTGTTGTGGAGTTCTAGGGGCAGAATACATATGATGAATACCATTCTGTTCACTGTAAGTATCAAAGGAATCATTTTGGAATTCACCTCCATGATCACTTTTGATAGACATTATTTTCTGACTAGTTTCATTTTGTACCAAGTTTGCAAACTTTTTGAAAACAGAAAAAGCTTCACTTTTATGAGTCAGAAAGAAAGTCCAGGTGAACCTAGAATAGTCATCAATTAACACAAAACCATACAGATTACCTCCAAAACTTTTCACTTGGGAAGGACCAAAAAGGTACATGTGTATCAACTGTAAAACCCTATTGGTTTTAACCATATCTATTGAGGGAAAGGATGATCTAACTAGCTTACTTTTCTCATAGGAATCACAAAGTCTATCCTTAGCAAATTTCCTATTAGGGAGTCCTATAACTAATTGTTTACTAACTAGTTTATTTAGATGATCTATAAGAGTATGCGCTATACGTTTATGCCATAACCAAGTTTCATCTGAATTAGATAACAAACAGCAGATAGTACTAGGCAAAGAATCAAAATCTAGCATATAAATGTTACTAATTCTTTCACCTACTAATTTCATGCCTTTGTTATCCTTATGCTCAATTAAACAAGATTTAGATGAAAAACTTACCTGGAACCCTTTATCACAAAGTTGACTTATACTTAGCAGATTGTGTTTTAATCCTTCTACGTACAAGACATTTTTTATCACAGTAGTTGACTCATTTCCTATGTCACCAACACCACATATCTTACCTTTATTATTGTCACCATATTTGACAAATCCTCCATCCTTTAAAGTTAGAGACAAGAACTTAGACTTGTCTCATGTCATGTGCTTTGAGCATCCACTATCTAGGTACCATTGGTGCCTATTGGATGTCAAGCACACCTGCAACACAAAATCAAAATTTGATTTTAGGTACCCAATTTAAATTGGGTCCTGGGGGTTAGTATCAAACATTTGTGTCTTTGCTACCCAAATCTGTTTCCATCCCCTGTTGGCTAGTCTTTTCAATTTACAATTAGACACAAAATGTCCCTTTCTACAACAGAAGTTACAAGTGCCAGCAAAGGATGAATGTGAATTTGGTTTAGTAAAGATGTCATACATATTCATTGTTCTAACAGATTTCTAACTATGTTTGACATTCCTATTTTGCATATAATCAATTCCACATCTAGTTTTATTCTTTTTAGCATGCACATTTGGTTGATATCCAAGTCCAGATTTTTCATTAACATGTCTCTGGTTGCTAAGAATGACATTCAGTTTATTCTTACTACTAGTAAAATTCAATAAATCAGACTTCAAGGATGCAACAGTTTTCTCAAGTTCAATACATCCTGCAGATTTATCATGTGAATCCTTTTTTAATTGTTCATACAAGTCCTCAATCTCCTTATGATCATTTTTCATTTGTTCATGCATCATACATTGTTGTTCAAGCATTCTATTTGTACTCAATAACTGTTTAATAGAATTAACATATTCATCATGCAGTTCATTGAATGCTTCATGCAGTTCATCATAGGAAGGGTTATATTGAGAACTTACCTCACTTTCTGATTCAGAATCTGTGTTTGCCATAAGGAACAGATTTGCTTCTTCTTTTGAAGAAGAAGTAGAGGATTATTTGTTGTCATTCCACGCAACATATGCTTTTCTGGTCTTGGGAGCTGGTTCCTTGCCTTTAACCTTTGCAATCCTATTTTTGTTTTGCAATTGGTAACACTCAGACTTTATATGACCTGTTTTTCCACACTCATAACAGGTTATTGTCTTGCTGTCATTAGTCTTAGAACTAGAGGGCTTTCTGAACTTGTTGTCTTTATTTTTCAGAAACATTTTGAACTTTTTGACAAGTAAACCAATCTTTGGATCTTCATTAGTTTCACTGCTTGACTCATCCGAGCAGCTTTCTTGTTTAGGCTTTGATTGGTGCACTTGGACTTTCAAAGACAGTCCTTTTCTTTTTCTGTCAGTTTGTTCAGCCTCATTTAGTCTATGCAATTCCATTTCGTGATCTCTGAGTTTACCAAAAAGAGTAGCTATTGCCATACTGCCTAGATCTTTGGATTCTGCTATTGCAGTAATCTTTGGTTGCCATTCTCTTACTAAACATCTCATGACTTTGTTGATCTGTTGTTCATTGTCAATTTCTTTGCCAAGTGCATTCAGGTTGTTGATAATATGTGTCAATCTCGTTTACATGTCATTGACTGATTCGTCTTTCTTCGTAATGAATAGTTCGTACTCATGCATCAATGTGTTTATTCGGGCCCTTTTCACATCAGTAGTTCCTTCATGAGTTTGCTGAAAAGTGTCCCACATCTCCGTTGCAGTCTTGCAGTTTGAGACCCTGAAAAACTCATCAGCTGACAATGCAGATGTTATAATATTTTTTGACTTAGCATTATAACCTACTTTCTTTTTATCATCCTCAGACCAGTCAGATTTGGGTTTAGGGATTAGTGAATCACCAGTCCCAGCTAGTGTAGGTATGTAGGGTCCATTTTCTACAGCATCTAGAATATCAATACCACTAGCTTCTAGAAATTTCAACATCCTATGTTTCCAGTACATGTAGGCAGCCCCATTAAATGCAGGGGGCGTTGCCAATGAAGCACCTTCTCATAGAAATTCTACAGAAGTCATTTTCTTTTATAAGAGTTACTCTAAAAAAGACAGGCTCTTGATGCCAATTGATGGATGATATGACTTCTAATTTGATAAAAACGTATACGACAGTCTATATGGAATTTCCAAAATTACTAAGCAGTTTAACAAAATGCAATTTTATTAAACAAGAATCAATCACAGTCCCAAGGAATTGTTTCTAAGTGAAGGTTCACAATTACATGTATGGTCCAATTACTAATGCAGCGGATACTTTAATTGTTAAACAGATTGATCAAGATACAAACATGCCAATTTAACAATTCAAGCAATATCAATTAATCTAGAATTTTGGCTAACGCATGCAATCAAGATTATCATACAATCATACAATGCAAAATGAATTAAAGAGTAAGGGATAGAAAGTAGTGCACCGCGATTTTTATACTGGTCCAGCCGTCTTTGTGATGGCCTACGTCCAGTCCCGAATTCAAATGATTTCGGCCTTTTCAATAGAATCTTGCAGAGTGTTTTACAGATGTACCAATGCTCCCAGCCTATCAATCTTAAAACTCTCTCTCTAATCTATTTTTAACCCACTGTATCCCAGAGTTCCTCTCCCAACTCTTCCAAGATCACAGCACAATTTCTTCTTGATGAGCCCTCTCAACAATGAAGATAACTACCAGCTTCACTACTGGATTTTTCTCAGTTCTTTATTTACAAAATCTTTGTTACAGAAAATCTAAAAAGAGATATACAGAATTTGTATCAAGTAGTCTTTTTCTCAAGTAGCCTTTTTCTCAAGCAGTCTTTTTCAAGTCTCTATTGATCATGAAGAATGGCTGGTTCAAGTCTGAAAAAGTAGTATCAAAATGTGAGTAAAAGTTGTTCAACAGTTTGTGCAAAAATCATTATGAGAAAAAGTGATTGAAAACGTTTATATAGTTTCTGAAAAACAACATATACATCGATTTACCAATTCATTTATTAATGTATTAAAATAGGCTCAATCGATTTCCCAATCGATTATCGCGAGTCTTGTTTTTCTTGAATCTTGAAACTACATAAACTAATCGATTACCTAATCGATTACCTAATCGATTATTTTAATGCACTTTTCAGAAAATTATGTGCAGTTCATATTGGAATCGATTGCATAATCGATTAAAGGGGTTTTGTTCCGACAACGAGATCAAAACAATCGATTACTCAGTCGATCCATTAATTCACATAATCAATTCATTAATACACATAATCAATTTGGCCATAAACTGAGTTCTCCCTGTAACTTAAACTTTTTGTTCCAATCAATTTGCCAATGGATGTCACTGGTCACAGGGACTCAATTGTTTTCAACGCAATTGATTTGCCAATCGATTTGGATTATTACAGAGAGTTAGCTGTTTCAAGCCCGATCGATGTGCCAATCGATTTCACTGGTCACAGGGACTCAGTGGTTTTTCATCCAATCGATTTGCCAATCGATTTGGCTTATTACAGGGATTTAGCTTATTTCAAGCAAATCAATGTGCCATTCGCTTAGTTGCTATGTTTCTAAAAAATGATTTACCAGTTGGTTTATTCAATCGTTTGCATAATCGATTGATGCCAAACTTGTTACACAAGTAATTTGTTCCAATCGATTGTCCAATCGATTGTGTTTGTCACAAACCATGTTCCTTTTGAAACATTATTTTCGAAATCCATTTGAAAATCCATTTGCTTAATAAACTACTTGGCTCTGTGACTTGCACAATCGATTTGTCAATCGATTTTTACAATCAGCTTAGTCTTTTTGATTTAAACAATCGATTTGCCAATCGATTAGCTTGCTAAAAGGCTTGGTTATGACTTGCACAATTGATTTTCAATAAATGTGCCAGTCGATTACCTAATCGATTGCTTTATCACAGACTACACATTTATATACAACCCTATTACAGAATTGATTGCCTAATCGATTTGCTTAGTAAATTTTCCAACTTTTGTTGATTCCTTGAGTTCCAACCTATTGTCTCAAGTATGTAGGGTTGAGCTGTTGTTCTTGAAATCTTACTCAGTTTAAAATGTTAGATTTATCACATGATGTATGAACATTGTATGTTTATCAGTTATGTCAAAATCAAGATCAAGGGGACTTATGTCCAACATCATTGACTCTGTAAATTCGTCGATGCTTTTGGACTCGTTTGTTGCGTGTTGTCAACGTCTCATGGTTACTGAAAATCATTTTGGTCCTTATATCTTATGAAAGCGTCAGATTGAGGTATGGGTGAGAGTGTGTTCGAATGCATGAGTATAAGTTAAGTGAGATGAACGGGAATACCGTATTTCCCACAATTCATTTGGGGCTCGCTACGTATGGTAGAAGCCCTTTGAGTAATAATTGACTAATGAGGAAACTTGAATTTTGTGAGGTTAAAATATGAATTAGAAACTTTTATAGGATGTTGTTTGATTTGATTTTTGAAGATCGTGTGATAGTTGAATTATTGTAGAATTGTGTATTTGATGCATTATGTGTTTTGTTTATATCTACCCTTGATATTGATATATGATATAAAATATGACGAATTGTAATTATTTGCCTTGAAATTGATGTGGTGTGTGTGAATGATCTAGTATTATTATTTTATGTGAGTGAAGACCCTTTATTGTTTGAAATGACGTATTATGATGGTAAATTCTGAATGTAATGTATGACTATGGAAATCTGCAATGACGATGTGTACCCCTTGACTTGTGATATTACCACCTTGATGAATATCATGAAATGCATATTGTGTTTAATTGAATAGTGACGAATTCAACCCGGCCCAATGATGGTTCTCTTAATGGATTAAGTAACCTAGGACAACGAGGGGAGGAAGTAGTTGTGATAATTCTTGAAGTGGAGAGTATTTGGTCATCACATAGGTAGGGCCAGACAAGCCTAGTGATTATGGGGAAGTACAACTGAATGAGCCTGATCGTGGCGGTCTGTTGTTGATCCTTAGGCCAAGATTATAGACGTTGGAGGTATTCGGGTGGGGAATTCCTAAGTGACTTAGAGGTAGCACTCCAAATGTCGGGAGCTACCATGCAACACACGTTTACCTCGACTATCGCGTATATATGTCTCGGGTTGATTTGAGGGCATCTATGAGCACAGGGCCAATTTGAATTGTCCGTCCACTTGCGTGGTAGCATAGTATCATGCCTCCTAACCAAGTACTTCAGAGTTAGAATGATATCAAAGGAAGTGGAGGAGTCTAGAGTATAAGAGCATGCATAACATTACTTGATTTGTGTATTTACTTACTTGATGTTGTGGATTGTATCAATGTTTTACCTTGATTATTCTTGTCGGTTGTGATTTGATATGAAACGGTGTTTAATTTTTTTTTTCGTGTTCTTCTCATTTATTTTATACTATTACATGTTTTTGAAGCTCACCCCTCGTTGCTTGTGTTTGTCGCTTGTAAGAGCGCAATTATTTCAGGTTATCGATCGGGGATCCACGCTCTGAATAGGTGATATTGGGTGGGAGTAATTTTTCGTATTTTGTTGAGTTATGAACAATTTAGATTTTTGTAAATTTGATTGATCAATTGTGTTATTTTTATTGGTTATTCAGAGGTAGAAATTAATTATCTCTTATTTTAGAACTTGCTTTCATATTAAAAATATTTATTTAATAAACATCAACTATATTCGATATTAAGGATTTTTTTATTGAAAATTTTTATGCAAGCATTTTGTGTAGGTGTGAATGTAATGTCTTGAACCTTAAAGTTTTTTTTATAAAAAAAATATGTACTCTATTTTGGAACCGCTGTAAATCTTTTTAAAAACTAGTGCATTATACTTTTTATTTCAATTTGGGTTTAGGGTGTCTTAGATGTCAAAACTAAGTTAGCTTAAAACTAGTGTACAAGGATTCCTCATTAATCTCTCCAAGTTAAAAATGTAGTTTTAAGTAAAACTATTTTCATATCATTAACTAGTTGAAAGATTTCCTTTAAAAATATGGTTTTTACAAAAAAAAAAACACAACTAATGTAATTTGAATTGTACCAAGTGTGATTCGAATTACACCAATATGAAAAAATGGGATTTTGATTATGCAATGTGAAATTTGAATTACACTTGTACAGAATTTGAATACAACATAAAAACTAAGGTAATTCTAATTATGCCTATTTGTAATTTGAATGATCTGTTCAGAATCATGTTGTCACTTAATCTCTACCAGATTCAATATGAATTACACAATAAGATAATGCGAATTACACAATAAAAATTTCAAGTTGTTGTTTTATCTTATTTTTCTTTCACACACTATTTAGCTTTCATATATAAATCTTTTTACCTCATTTTTAGCATGACATATGACATTTTTGCTCTTTTCTCTCATCATCTCTCTTATAAAAAAATATTTTTGAAAGCTATTAGAACCATTTTTTCATGGAGAAAGATTTTTAAGTAATCCAAGTGTTAGGATAAATTTGTAAGAAGAGTTGAGTGTTCAATTGATTGTGAGAATGAGCGATTAGGTATATTATCATTTACAATCAAGGGTTAAAAGGAAAATAAAAGATTTCTTTTCACCCCATTTAGGAATAATTGGGGTTTTTAGGTTTCTCATTGATTTTCCAAGATTGAAAGAGTTGAATCAACAATAGGTGAAGATTCAAGGTTGAAGACTTTAGAAAGGTTTGATTTGTAGTTGTATCGCTTGGAATTCATGGTGATTCTTGAAGTGGGTTTTCTTGAATTGAAGAACTATTAGATTCACATGGAGTGAAGACATTCTAGCAAAGGTGTTTTCTCATTTGTCTTAAATGAGTTTATTGTTATAAACATAACAATTCACATTTCTAATTAGTGGAAGAAAATCTTCTATCAATTGATAGGAGAACTAGATGTAGATCACAAAGCAAGGACGAAGGTGATCGAACGAGAATAAATTGTCATCTTGATTCATTTACCTTATCTCTTCCTATATACTAGATTACATAATTCAATTTGTGTTTAGGTTTTTTTCAAGAAACCTAAATTCTTGGTACAAGAATTTTCTGAAATTTAAATTGTTTTCAAAAGTATATCAAATAATCCCAACTCCAAGAAATCACAAAAAATAATATAATTAATTAATTTTCCAATTTATCTCAATTCGATTTAACTTTTTGTTCTTTGCTTGATAATTGAATTTTACTTAAGATTTGTTAAACTGTTGGTCAAGAAAATTGTTTGTCAAGATCAATTTCACCATTGACTATTTGATTATCTCTTAATTTGATTTCTATTATTCACATTAATCACAAATAGGTTCATGAGTGTAATTGTTCAATTAGGCATTTATCAAAAAATATTTAAAACACTTATGTTATACATTGAAATATGTTGTTTCTATTTACCCTCACATGATATTGTTGCAAGTTGCTCTGAAGAAATATTCCCCTCACTTGTTTTGATGATAAAAAAATCATTCGTGGGAAAAATTTAATGACTAACATTTTGTTTAAGTGTGCAGGTCACAAATCAAGTGTTTCTTTAATAGATTTTTAAATCATATCCTCTGATAACTAGATGACTCTATGTCTAGTGACACGCACCTTTGTTGTTGCAAAGTTTTATTGACTCTAGTGATGAGAGCAACATTGTGTCCCAATTTCCTCTAGAAATGCAAGCAATGCCTTGATTTAGTTACCTCTGATGAATGCAAATATGTTATTGACCGTATAGCTTTGACGAATACAACAAGCATCTGTTAATTTGTCTCTGATGAATCCAACAAGCATATGTTCATCTATTTTTGATGAATCCAACAAGCATTTGTTCATCTGCATCTGATGAATTCAACAAGCAAATATATGTCTCCCTTTGATGAATTCAAAGAGCCCTAATTGTCTACAATTAATAAGAATGTCATGCAAGTGATTGTCTCTGGCTCTGACAATCACATCAAACGTCTGATCGTCAAATTCTAAGTTGTTATGTATCCTCTAAAAATGTCAACGCTATGAAAAAGTCAACGCTCCAAAGAAGACAAAATAATTGGGGATCATCTGATGAACATCTTAAATCTACTACTTTCTAAAGATCTTAAGACATGCTCTGATCATCGTATCTTCTACTTCCCAACTTTTTTAAATAAGATATGTTAAATCATTACAAGATCAATTTTTGGAAAGTTTCTATGGCAAATCAATCTAACAAAAATATGATACGAAACTTCTTGAATTATGCTGATTTTATCCTATTAAGACAACAGTAAAAAAACTTTAATCGTTCTCTATAAAAGAACATACATCCCTTAATGGAAAAAACCTTAATCGTTCTCTATATCATTTTGTTTCACATTAGTAGTGAGAAAATTTATGAAGTAACACTATCTGTGAGAGCTAATTTAGAAAAGCCCAAAACCCTTTGTTTGTAACCTAGCACAATAACACTCAAAATTTTGGTATAGTTTGACAGAGCTTTTAGAAAAAGTGTTGTCTTAGGCTCTGTGTTTTTTTAAAGTAACATACAACAACAATTTACTTAACAAATACTATTAAAGGTGCACTATTAAATTCAAATTTTGCTGTAGTGTCGGTAAAAGGAAGACATAGACGAATTCGAGGGAAAAAGACTTATTGATATAAAAGAGTCTAGTTCATCATTCCCATTTGACTTGCGTATTCTATATTCATAGCATATTACATTTGCTTCAATTCAGGGGAGGATGTAAAGGTCTAAGAAAATAACATCACCTTTTAGCGCGGGAGTACAAGTAGCATAGATTCTAACTTTTGATTCACTTAATATAACAAAATATGACTCTACTCTTTAGTACTTTCTTTGACCCAATCATATCATGAAAGTTATCTATTCTACAATTTTTTTTATTCGGCTTATAAAAAACATAAGATCCTAACTCGACATCATAGATGCTAGAAAATAAAGAAATTAATCGCTGGTAAACCATCATTGAACAGTGTGTTGGTAAACTCATACGTAACACTACGGGTTTCTTCAAATTTTTTAGCTTAAGGATCTATCATTTTCATTTATATAATAAAGCAAAAGAACTTCACATGACAAACAAGAAGGAGAGCCAAAATGGAGCAACAACCATTCAAAACCCAAACACGTTATTCAAACTTAGCGGAAAGAGCAAGAAAGTGAAGTGGAGATAGAAATTGCAAAAGTTAGTAAAATTACAAATGGTATAATTAGACAATGAAGAGTGTGGAAAGTAAATGATCACAATCAAACATCATCGCGTATATTCAGTGAAATGAATGGATAATGCTATACAGAAAAGCAAATGTTGCATCACTAATGCCACATATAAGAGGCGATAGGACACATGTCAGTGCATAGATCATTCGAGCTTGCAAAAACGAATGACTTTCTCATATAGACTCTTAGACTTCCACCTCATTCCTTGTAACCTCTTTCTTAGTTTACAAGTTTAGGGACAAGATGTCTCATATTGGTACTATTTCGGTCTATAACCCTCTACATAAGGCTGGACACAAACCCGTGGTCCGAAAATAACTGGACCACCCACAGCCCAAATTTAATATTGAGTGGGCAAAGTCGGGTTAATGGGTTCACGGGTCAGTTTACGTGGGTCCACATGATTTTAAATGGGCGGGTTCGGTTTATAATATTTTGACTGCGGGTACCCGTATCTGCCCGATCCAATATTAAAAATTAAAAGTTGGTCTACCCAGTAATATCAACCCAGCACTCAAACCTCACCCATTAACCCTAATTTTCATCCAACACTCAATATCAACTGTCACTCTCTACTTTCGTCTATCTCTCTCTTCATTCATTCAGAGTAACCCTAATCACTTTCACCCTCACTCATTCACTAAAAAACCCTAGCTACCACTGTCTTCGCCGCACAACCATCGTCCTTCACGCGATCTCCATCATTTTTCGTCACTAAGGTTAGTATTTATTGAATAATGGTATTCTGAGTTTTTTATTTTCTTTTGCGTTTTAGGAATTTTTTGACATTTTAAATTTGTTGAAGAGTTGTTTTGTTCTTGGCTTGTTTTAAATCTGTTTTGGGTTTATGATTTTTTTGTGTAATATGATTTTTTTTTGTATTATGATTTTTCTTCTATTTTAATTTTTGTTGAAGTTTTATTTTTGTTATGGGTTTGATTGTTGAACTCCATTGTTAAATTTGTTTTGGGTTTATAATTGTTTTGTGTATTATGATTTTTTTTTTGTGTATTATGATTTTTCTCCTATTTTAATTTATGTTGAAGTTTTATTTTTGTTATGGGTTTGATTGTTGAACTCCATTGTTAAATCTGTTTTGAATTTATGAAGAAAATTATGTTGAACTCCATTGTTAAATTTGTTATGAGTTTGATTGTTGAACTCCAAAAAAAATATGAAGAAAATTATAGGAACCCTTAGTTGTTTCTGGCCACAAAATAATAGGAACCATGATGGAATAAATCGTATCTATTTCTGGCCACAATATTAGTAGTTTGCATGTCCAAGTATTTTAGTTTTTTACTATCTCTTTATGCAAAATTCACAAACAGAAAAGATCACAAGACCATCAGTTTTTATCAACAACCAGAGAAACTTCAATTCAAATCCTAAAAATAAGAAATTATAATACATTTGTTTAAGTGGTACATTTTAATTCACTATGAGCATCTAAGTCCTGAACCAAGCTTTACTCACTTTTGGTGGGTTTTATCAGTTATCATATCATACATATCAACTATATCTATTTTTTTCCCGAATATAAAACTATGTTAGTGACTTGAGGGACATGAAAGAGTACTAATAGAAAAGTTCAAAGTTCAATTAATCCTGAAAAGCATATATGTTGTTGTAGTGTTTGAACTCTCTATAAGTTTTAAATTATTTGGTATAGATACAGATGTGATTGAACTTATTTGGTATAGATACAAAAGTAATTGAACTTATTTGGTAATCCTAAAAGAGTACTTATCAGTTTGCACATGTCAATAAGAAAAAGTTTAGGCATTATTTGGTATAGAAATAGAAGTGATTGAACTGATGCTAATTTTTTTTCTTCTATTTTAAATTATGATCAGTAATAGAGAACCATGGCCACAAACACATTCTAATGACATAGTCGCTTTTAGACCAACCATTTTCCAGTCACAACCAATATCAAGAGGGCATCAAATTTAGGTATCAATATATATGTGTTTATTATTTTTTTGTTCTCATTATGTAAAGTTATTTTATGTATTCTTCAAATCCAAGTATGTATATACTGCTATATCATAACAAGTTAGGCATTTTAAAATTTATAAAATAATGTGATTTTGCAAAATAATGCATTTTAGTAAATTCTTATAAAAAAATATTATATTCATTGTTTATTTTTTTTATTTTAAAATTCATTTTTGTTGACAATAATAAAGGTCAACTGTTACATATTAATTGAGAAGTTCATATTAGACACCTTTATAAATCATTAGAATTTGTAAAATATTTTACAATAATAATGCAATAAATAAATTATATTATATTTTTACCTATACCACCACTTAAATTTTTGTAACAATCCTTAAATCTTAATACAATCCTTTAAATAATAACTTGCAACCCTTTAAATATTGAATGTTAATGTGGTTGGTATTTATTGATTAAGGCTCGTTCATTATTTTAGTGATGGATCAGCCTAGTCAAAATGTACCTACTCAAAATATCAACAATAATGAATATGGTGCAGCAACAACATTAACAAATGTTGTTGGACCTTTATTGGATAAAACCCAAGAAAAAAAAAAGAAGAGAAAACCTAATGCAAGTGGGCCTAGGCAGTCATCAAACTTCTGGGAACATTTCAACCGAGTACCTGATTGTGACATTGATATTGCAGCGTGTAAACACTGCCACAAGAGGTATTTGTGTGACTTTAAATCTCATGGTACCACTAACATGAACAAACACATTAATAAATGTCTCAAAAAACCACTTCTCGTGTTAAGTGACCCTAACCAAACAATTCTTACATTTCCATCTGTTGAGGGATCTAGTTGAGTTCCAACTAGTAGTAGGTTTAACCTTCAAGCATGTCGTGGGGCAGTTTCTATTTTTGTTGTTTTAGATGAACAACCATTTAAGGCGATTGAGGGTGAAGGATTTTAATACTTGTGTAAAATATTGCAGCCCCAATTTACCATTCCATCTAGGCGTACAATAGCTAGAGATTGCTTTCAGTTGTATTTGGATGAAAAACTTAAGTTGAAAGCTTTCTTTAAGTCTGATTGCAATAGGGTGGCCCTTACTACTGACTGTTGGACATCAATTCAAAACCTTAATTACTTGACTCTTACATCACATTTTGTTGATAATGAATGAAATTATCAAAAAAGAATAATTAGCTTCACAGTTATACCAAACCACAAGGGTGTAACCGTAGGTAAAAAGATAGAAGAAGTTTTAAAGGATTGGGGAATTTGAAATGTGTCATCAATAATGGTTGATAATGCATCATCTAATGATGTAGTAGTGACACTTTTGAAGAAAAGAGTTAAAAATATGAATGGGTTGATGGGAGATGGTGAATTTTTTCACATGAGGTGTTGTGCATATATTTTAAATTTAGTTGTAAATGAAGGTTTGACAGAGAAACACTTGTCCATCTCTGCCATTAGGAATGCTGTTAGGTTCGTTAAGTCGTCGCCTCATAGGGCTGCCAACTTTAAGGAATGTATAGAATTTGCTAGAATTTCTTATAAATTAAAATATGTTGAATGGTCTTTTAAGGATATGTATGCAACTAAAGAAACATTTGCTAAAGAGTTGTTCATCTCTATAAAAGACAATTTAACTAATCTGTATAATTGGTATAAGAAGGCTTATGACCTAAAAAACAATTCATCTCAACCAAATCCAAATGCTAGTGAAAATGTTTTTAATGATGAAACATTTGTTACTGTTGCCAATCTTTCTCAACTGGCAAGGGCACAAACATTTGAAGTCCATTTAAAACAAAAAGATGCAATTGACAAACAAAATGAGCTCGAGGGGTATCTTGCTAGTAAATGTGCGAAAATGAGTGGTAAATTTGATAGCCTATCTTGGTGGAAACATAATTCAACTCAGTATCCAATTTTATCCTTAATAGCTAAAGATATTTTAGCCATACCGGTCTCTACGGTTGCATCTAAAAGTGCTTTCAGCACTGGGGGTAGAGTAATAGAAACCTTCGGGAGCTCTCTAACGCCAGAAATGGCTGAGGCATTAATTTGTACTCAAAATTGGTTGAAACCATCCTTCACCTATTTCAAAGACTTGAATCTCATGGAAGAGGTCGAACTTTCTGAAGAAACTATAGTAGGTAAAATTATCCATGTATATTTAATTAACTTCAATTCATAAAAATGTATATATCTAATAAATTGTGATGTTTTTATTTTATAGAGTTCCAAGGTTTGTCACTAAGAAATGCAGCTTCAAGTGGCTCATCATCACAGCCACAGGCACAACCATCTGGTTGTGCTTGATTAAAATCGATGTATGTCATTCCTAACTCTTTACTTGTTTCTAATTTGAATTTTTTGAAATGAGAATTCAATTTTTATTTTTGTACTAATTAATAAGTTCCAAATATTTCAAGTTTGACGTTTTTGAATATTTTGAATCACACATTTAACTCACTACATTTGACTATATGACATAATGGCAGCGTTGACGCCATATTTTGCGAAATTTATGGATTTTTAGTCTTAATTTATTCTTGATGTTGCTGTTTATGTTGACGTTGTTATCTATGACATAATGGCAGATATGACTTTTTTTAATTTATTTTGCGAAGCGTTGATGTTGTTGTTTTAGTCTTTATTAAATATGTTGTTTTAGTTTGATGATGTTAATTTTCTCTATACTGGTAAATCCAAATATATTTCAATTTAGTATCAAATTTTAATGTTGATGTTGTTGTCTATGACATAATGGCAACATTGACGCCATGTTTTGCGAAGTGTATGGATTTTACTCTTAATTTATTCTTGATGTTGTTGTTTATGTTGATGTTGTTGTCTATGACATAATGGCAGGTCTGACTTTTTTAATTTATTTTGTGAAGCGTTTATGTTGTTGTTTTAGTCTTTATTAAATATATTTTAGTTTGATGATGTTAATTTTGTCTATACTAATAAATCCAAATATATTTTAATTTAGTGTCAAATTTTAATGTTGGTGTTGTCTTATTGTTTTTGTTAAATATTTGAGTCATTTTATTAATCATTTGGTTGGCATGTAGGGAGCAAGAGAGACACATATCTTCATATTCTAGACTCATTATCATGGTCGAAGGAAGAGCACCTTGTAGACCTGATCAAATACATTACTGGTATGTACATAATTATTTGTTGCTATTTTAAATTTTATGTTGTTTAAAATTAAGTTTTATGATGATTAGAAACATTTATTAAATACTTGTTACTTAGTAATTATTCAATCAAGAAAACATAATTGATTTGTGGTGTTAATTTTGTGTTATGTGTTTCCAATTCAAATTAATATGCACTGTCTTGATGCTTGAGGTGCCATTGTTATTATTGATTTATGCTTGATGTGGTAAGAATTATTAACTTCTCTATTATGTTTGATGGGGTGCCATTGTTATTATTTTTTTTTTGTTTTGTTTTTCCTAATTATTTCCTTATTTGTGTTTTATTAAAATCTAGTTTTTTTTTTATAACAGGTTCAATTCCAAGCTATTTCAACAATTATGGTAGCAAGTTGTATAATCATTCATTAAGCATGGAGGAGAAAAGTAAGATGATTATGTTTAGTTTGTTCAATGTTATTTTATATCCTGATTATTATCAATAATTTCTATTGACTTGTATTTCTTGTTGATTTATCAGGATGTACAAGAAAGATTACAAGCTAATGATAAAACTTGTGTTGATTTGAAATACCAGAATGTTCACATCTCTAAAATTTCTTCAAATTGATTTATCAGGATCTCCATCTCTAAAATTTGTGTTGATTTGAAATATTGTTATGTCATAGAGTCATTTGAAACAATCAGTGGCGTTTCATGACACCATTCAAATTAAAACTTAAACATTTTGTTAGTGTGTGATTTTTATAACTTAAATTGTTTCTCAAGATATATTCATATTGTTGAATATTTTTGTTGAGACTTGTATGTCAGTAAAAATATTCTCTTGATCAGTAAGTTGTGTATGCTTAAATTTGATATTAGTATGTAATATGAAAATTTGAGTTTGTAGTTGGGACTTGATAGCCTAAATGGCTCTTCAATAGAAAAATACCAAATTTGTACAAATGAACTCCAAATTCAAAGTTTATAAAATGTGTCTAATAATTATTTCCAAAATAGATGAAAAAAAATCTGGGTCAAAATTGGTTTTCACATAAAAATAAAATAAAAATTTAGTTGGGCCAAATATATTTTATAGTCCATTAATTGCTCTAAACCGAATAAACCCGTACATTTTACCCGATAATTTGTTAACCCGTAACCCATTCAAACAGAAATATTAAGCGGGCTATATTGAGTCAGTGCACCTCACCCACAGTTTGGGACGGTTATTGATTTTGGGACCGGACCGACCCGAACCGGCCCAATGTCCAGCCCTACCTCTACAATGCGGCTTAATATTTTTTCACATTTTTCAGGACTTTTAGGCCCATTTACCATTAAAATAGTTAAGATTCTAAGGGACTTGTGGAGTAGTATGATCCGAAAAGGACCAACTCAAATTGCTATTTTTCAGATTATCGGGAACATCCATACTAAAAATCTGAGTTTTAAATTCGAACTTTAACTTCCTAATATAATCTTCATTGTTTGCTAAAAAAAAAAATACAACACTCATTATATATAAAACAATATCGCATGCATCCAATATTGTTCAATTACAAGTTTCATTCCTTTATTTAGTGACCCTTCTGAACTTTGAACCCAAAATACATGACACACTCCGTGTAATAATAATAATATAATAATGATTAGTTAATAATAATAATAATAATAATAATAATAATAATAATAATAAATACAACACAACATCAACCCTCTCTCACTCTATTTCTATCTTACTCCCTCTTTCTTTTCTCCTTCTCGGTAAAACTCCATCTCTCTATTTTTTTTTTATCCTTCTTTTCTTTTCTTTGTTTCTTCCCACTCCAAAACATTTAAACCCACAACTCTTAAAAGGAATTTAACATCCCCAAGAACATAATTTCTCATACTCCTACAAATAATATTTTATAATTTTTGGGGGTTAGGGTTAGTGAGTCAAGGAAGGATAAGGGTTTCAACTTCTTGAAAGTTGTTTATTGAGACTCTTTGAGTTAAATACACAACTCTAAAGCTAGTAAGAATCACTAGAAAAATATAGTTTTGTTTAAAAATTTTATTTTGTACTTAGAATAGATTTAAATGACTTTTATGCTTTCTTAGAGTTAGCTAAATTTTAGAATAATTTTTCTAAATTCTTGAGAATATTTTTGATACTCTAATTTGTCAGTTGAGATCTTGTCGGCTATGGGAGTTGTTGGAGAACAAACACAATCGATTCTCCATAGTTGTAAGTAGACGACGATCATCGTCATATATTTTATAATACTATAATTATTATTTTACACTACAAGAAAAACCCTATTTTGTAACCAACTTTATAAATATTTTGTGGCCGAATAAAACCCTCACAAATTTGTGACCGAAAAAGCCCTCACAAAGGTTAAAATTGAAATTGGTCATCTTTTGTGGCTGAAAAAGCCCTCACAAATTTTTAAATATTTAACTGGATTTTGTGGCTGCCTAAGCCCTCACAAAATCACAATGTTGTGATTTTGTGAGGGCTTAGGCAGCCACAAAATCCAGTTAAATATTTAGGGATTTTGTGAGGGCTTTTACTATATCCATGGTCTTTGTTATATACCATGTTAATAATTGGATTTATTTATAATTACAATGAAATGAGAGATGATTTTTAAATTTGTGTGTTGCATATGGCCATGGTTTTTGTTATATGCTTGAATATTTTTTTCATGAATTACGATGAAATGTGAGATGATTTTTAAATACGTGTTTTAGAAATCGTTGTTATAATTATGAAGTCGTTAACAGCGTTAGGTGCACCTAATTACCTCGTTTCGGTTAGGGGGAGTTACCCGTTAGATGGAGTCGCCCTTATGAGAAATATCATTCGTACGTATGAGGATAGGGCTATCAACAAGATGTGAGCTCCCTAATTGATGTGTGATTATGTGTTGCAGGATTGAGAGGAGAAAGTTATTTATTAGATGGAGCCACCCTTAAGAGAAAGACCACCCTTAGGAGGAAAGGACTATCAATGAGATGAAGTCGTCTCTTGATTCTAAAAAATTTGTATTTTTACTTGTTTGATTTTATGATGATTTTAAAGTTGTTCATTTTGATTTCGCTTCGTTATTAATTGGATTTTTAATATTTCAATCTGAATAACTAAATTATAAGTTTAATGATTTTATAAGTGTATATTTTAATTGAGTTATCTAGATTTTTTAAGTAATATTGTTTAACATAATTGCCATCGTATTGTAAAATAATTGTTCGTGTCATTTTGTGTTTATCTTCTAGTTGATGGTGGTGGTTGTCTCTTCACTAAATCTTTGTCACTTACGCCTTCATTTTGTTTATTTTTTTTATATTCAGGGGCAGTTGAGTAGCAAGCTATTAGTAGATTCAACTCTCAATCATATTATTTTTTTATAGACCTATTTGATCGATGATCCTTTTTTAATATTTCTATCTGAATGGATAAATTATAAGTTTAATAATTTTATATGTGTATATTTTAATTGAGAGTTATCTAGATTTTTAAGTAATATTGTTTAACATAATTGCCACCATATTGTAAAATAATTATTCGTGTCATTTTGTGTTTATCTTCTAGTTGATGATGGTTGTTATCTCCTCACTAAGTCTTTGTGACTTACGCCTTCATTTTGTTTATTTTTTTTATATTCAGAGGCAGTTGAGTAGCAGGCTATTAGTAGATTCAACTCTCAATCATATTTTTTTGTAGACCTATTTGATCGATGATCCTTTTTTTGTAAAGTCTGTTGAGTCATAATGTATTTTGCAGCTATTAGATTCTAGAAAATCTTTTTTGGAAATATATTACACGATTAGATTATGCTCTTTTAAATATGAATTGATTGAGTTAAGATTGTAAACAAAGATTTTATAAATTTGAAAATGTTGAAATTATAGAGGATACTTCGTCGAAATTTCGAGAAAAATTATATATATTTTTTTGAAATGATTATTGAGAACTAATTAATCACTTAATTGTTAAGTAGTTGGTAGACTTATCAAACTATGAGTATAACTTGTGCGCCAGTTATTACGTCTAATTTTTAGGTTTTGACAATACATCTCCAAATTCATAGGATAACAACACCAATTTATGCACGACAGCAGCCATTTTGGGAAAAAATATTGTTTTTGGAAATAGTATTTTACCATATCACAGCAGTTATATAAACCAGTTAATTTTGAACACATAAATTATAAAACTAGTCATTTTTATGAATTCAAAACTACAAAACTATGTCTTCCAAAATATATAAACCGGTAAGTTTAAATATTAGTGATGAATCATCGTGAATCTGATGCATTATTAGAAATTGCTTGATGAATGAATGAATTGTTTTATTTCTCGTTCGCTATATATTGTGTATTTACATAGAGGTATTCGGTTTAATTACAATTGTTTTGTGAAATTAGGTGCATAAACTTATAACATAGCCGTCATTCGTGAATATAGAGATTAATAATTTGTTCGCATTCTACTCTGTCACGTGAATCTGAGATTCTGAATTATATACACACACGTCAATCGGATTCGGAGTAAAAATAACCGAGTCCGTTACGAATCATCGCCGCCTGTCAACCGCCATTGTATCTGGCGGAACAACTGAAATATAATTGTTCACGCGTTTATTTCCGCTTTGAATCTGCTAGGTCGTGGCCGGAAGTCATAACGCCGACGCTGGTTATGCGACGACGGCCGGATTAGCGACGCCAGCGCTCTCTTCACGAGTTCACCTTCAACACCGCGGATTCTCACGAGCGAGTTCGTCATTGCCGATCTCCGTGCGTTGAGACGGTTCGGCGCATACGTCACTGCAGGGCCAGAGCCCAAACTCTTATGGAAACTACAACGGAATGAGCCAGGGTGCGACGACGGCGAGCACATACACGTCCGCTTATACCTGTGGTTAAGTCGTTTGACTGTCTCTCCCGTTCCGGAGACGGTAACAGAAATTGAACTATTCGGTGAAACACAGCGGTCAAAGGAAAACAGGACGGATGAAGCGTGAACAGAGAAAGTAGAGCGGTGGAAAAAAGTGGTGGAGTTAGAGGAGAAGCTTGAGGTTGACGATGCGAAGCCAGAAGATGAATGGGGATGCGACGGTGGTCGGGAATTAAATTTTCCGGCCGATGATGAAGATCGGAGGACTTGTCCGCTTGATTTTCTATAAGATGCGGACATTTTTTTACGGAGAAAGTGAAAAGCGAGGGAATGGTTTATTGTTTTTCAGATTTGTTTCGAAAGAGGGGATTAAGCGTTTGGATTGGCAAAACTAGCGTACCTCTGACCTTGTATCTATAGAGATTTTAAGTGATAAGAGAATGACAGAGTTGGAAAAATGGAATATGCGGATTTTTTATTATTATTATTATTGTTAGGGTATTAATTTTCTTTTATTTTTCGTTGGTTACCCCTACTTTCTCGTGATTATGGTAACTGACTGTGTAAACTTGGGTCATATATACATTATGTTTGTTTTTTTGACGTCGGTCATATACGATGTTTGGTTTCAAAAACAAAAATAACTGCATTATGTTTTTATTATTAGATGTCAAAGATTTTGTTTATATAACAAAGTATTAGATGTCAGAGTTAATAGCTACTTCAAAACACTTTCGTTTGAAATATATTCATGATTTAGTATGACTAGTCTATATAAGGAAAAATTGATAGAAAAATTGCTGCACATCATTTAAGTAAAGAAAGTATACGTGGAGGGGAGTAAATATCTTATATGGATTAATCACGAACGTGTTGTCCTAACAAGATTTAGCCACCCGCGCAATTAGTTAGTCTATCTGTAAAACTTATCATAAATTTTGGGAAACCGGAGAAAGAAACTGAAGAGGCATACACTTACTAACCCTCTTAATTTTGAGATACTCCATTCCATTTGATCTATTAGAACATATTGAGAATTCCATTTGATCTATTAGAACATATTGAGAATTCTATTTGATACAGTGCCAAGTCTTTTCTGAAAATCACATCAAAATTAAATATAATTCTCATCTTTTTTTTTCTCTTATTTCGTTTGCATACACTTGAGAGTCATTTCTCTCTTTCGCTATCTTCCTTTCATATTTTTAGAGTGGTGCTAATGCGACTAGCCATATTGATGGTGTAACTCTTGAACGGTTTTTTAGAGTATAGTAGAACTTTGATATAGTTTTAACTAGGTTGGTTTATCTTATGGACGTCGTGATTGATAGTCTACTAACACAATTTTGGAAAGTGCTGCAAAACGTTCTAAAAAAGAGTGACCTAGTATGCAATTTAAGCCAATAATATTTTCGATGATTGAAACTTATTTATCAAAAAATTGTTTTCTTATTCGAAAACAACAATTTTAAAATGTTGCTTTATACCATGTATATTGAATAGATTACTTGATTTGTTGAGTTGCATTTGACTTCAATAATTTGTTTCTGTGTTTGAGGGATGTCACCTCAAACGTGGACAACAAAAGATGCTATTTTTTTAACTACAAAAGGATTATTGTCGTCCTCCATTTGTTCTTGAAATAGTTAAACAAATGTCGTTTTCTTCCTTCATTTTATCTAAATAAATTGATTACACAAAAATTTAGTACTATTTCCTTTTTTTTTTTGTGATTTCATTGTCGTCTAAGTGTGGTGCTTTTTGGTAATTATGTTCGTCTTGGGTGCAGTGTTCATTTGGTTTAAATTGACATGGTAACTTTGACCAGTTGCATATTTTAAAATTGATTTTAACGTCATCAACGTTACAAATCCAAAGGAATAGGTATTTCAGACACTCAAATTTTTTCATATTTGTAGGCATGTTACCGTTTTGTACTAAATTGGTGTTATGTCCTATTAACCTGAATGTTGTGAATTTGTTCACATATTCATTCTTTATTGTTTTAGTGATTTTTAGTTTGCATTGTATTGATCTATTTCACCCATTTGAATGAATGAATATCATCATTTTTAGTCAATAAAACAAAAAGAGGAAAATGATAAGAAAGCTAAAGAATTACAACTATGGAATGATAGCAATTATCTATGCAAGAATTATATTCTTAATGGATTATTAAATGATCTATATGATTACTAAAATGCTCGTGAATCTACTAAACATGTTTGGGATCCTTTGAGAAAGTAATATGATACTGATGAAGCTGGAGCTACAAAGTTCGTTGTGAGCTGCTACCATAAATATCAGATGATTGATGACAAATCTATAGAGCCACAATCTCATGAAATTCAAAATATAGCTCACAAAATCATCACTAAAGGTATGTCTTTAGATGACCAATTTCATATAGTTGTTATAATAGAAAAATTTTCCTCGACTTGGGAGGATTTCAAAAATCTTCTAAGCCACAAGACAAAAGAACTTTCACTAGAAAGTTTATAACCAGCCTTTGAATTGAGAAAGAATATAGTTTCAAGTTTTCTCCTTAATAAGACATGGTTTACTTAAAATGTTATTTTCATTGGGAAATGGTACACCACTGATTGCATGTTTAAATTAAATGTTGAATTTAATACATGTCTCCTTTTATTTACATATTGTAGTTTAGTTTTAATTCAAAAGTTATCTTTAAAAGATTTAGAAAAATGTGATTTTTGGATTCGAGCTAAATAACCAAAAGTTCACATAAATCAGTAGTTAGAGAATTTGAGCATTTATGTTTAATACACTCTGATATATGTGAACTCGGTTGAACTTTAACTAGAAACAGATAATGTTATTTTATCACTTTTATTGACAATTGTTCTAACTATACATTTGTATATCTAACGAAAAATAAAAGTGAAGCTTTGACATGTTTAAGATTTTTGTAACATAAATTGAAAATCAAATAAGTAGAAAGATTAAGAGATTTCATAGTAATAGAGGCACAAAGTATGATTCTATTTTATTTTAATGTGTAAGAACAGAAGTACGCCTAAGTGGGGGGGGGGGGGGGGTGAATTAGGTGTTAGTAAATTTTCTGTTTTTAGGGATATAGTAGTTGGAATTTTAAGAATTTAAGAACAAGGCTAAATAATTAACTGCAGTAAATAAATGGACGCTTTGAGATTTATCATGGTTCCCCTTATAACCATGGGTACATCCAGTCCTCTTGCACACACAAGAGATTAATCTAATACTTGTCAGAAAATGTACAATACCCACTCTGGGATTCTTGCTACAAAAACTCTAACAATACTTCTAAGATAGCACACCACTATCTTAGATTAAGCTATCTTGTACAAATGATACAATAAGGTTTTAATGAGTCTAAGATGTGGTATATTGATAAACAACTCAATAGCAATTCAAGTACTTGAGAACTTTTAGAATGATATGAAAATCTAATGCAAGTACTTAGAAAAAATCAGAATTTTTGTTCAAGGTTGTTTAATGAATTAATTCAAGGATGGTTAATTTTTGATCTAAAGTTATGGGGTATTTATACTCCATAAAACATCCCTTCAGATTCGTGGTCATTGATCCAAGAGGTTTGATGAAAAATTACAACGTTCTAGAGCCACCCCAGATCTAAAAAATTGTAATGTTTCCAAGTGTATTCGAATACAGTATATGTGTATTCGAATACACATCTTTGTAACGTTCAAAAAATTCAAATTTTACATCTTGTATTCGAATACACATTGGTGTAGTCGAATACAGATTAGTGAATTTTAGCCTCTGACTTACCTTGTATTCGACTACATATGTGTGTAATCGAATACACATATAGGGAATTTGGCCACTGACTTGAAGTGTATTCGACTACACATTGTTGTAGTCGAATACAACATTTAAATTTTTGCCTCTGACTTAAGTTGTATTCGAATACAACATGGTGTATTCGAATACACTTATGTATTTAGTCAAAAAATTTGATTTTTAAATACTTTGTTAATGTGGTTTGGACTTTTGAAACTATTTTTAATGTATGTATAAATGTGACTTGTTCTCATGTACTTGAAATGTTGGTTAGTATCATATACCTTTACATTTTATCATCTTTATTGATCTGAAACTTATTATGAAGCTTATTGATCTTCTTTTTGATCTTGTTGCATCGTCCATAATCGGTGGTCTTTGTCGTCATCAAAAATATGTAGTTTACATAATGATTTACATAGATTGCAAGCAATTATACATGAAACAACTGCATTATAATGGTAAAGCTGAAAAAAAAGAATAAAACTTATACTAAAATAATTGTTGCTATTATGCTTAATTTTAGTGTTCCATCTCATTAGTGGGGGGTAATTCTATTGGTTGTTTGCTATGTTTTGAATATAATTTTAAAATTTAAAAGGAAATGCTATTTTGAAGAAAAGACAACCTAACCTATTTTATCTTTGAATTTGGGTTGTGTAACACCCCAATATTTTTGTATATATTATATATGTTTCTTTTTAGTAATTGTCATGATATATTATTTAATTAATAATTATTTTATGTGTAATAAATTTAATTTATTCACCCTCAATTTTACCTGAATAAATATATACTTTATTTTTAATAAATTGTTTTGGCGTGATAATTACACGGGGACGATTTATGACGTGATTATTTTCTAAATAGACTATTGTGTATTTTGTTTATTTGATTAGTTTTGATAATCATGAAATTATGTGTTAGATATGTTTATTTTATTTTATTATGTGTGACCTACAGTGATATTCTTGTCTTGTTTGATTTATTTTAGTTGATAAAAATTTAAGTTGAATTATTTAATTAAATTAAAATTTATAGAAATTATATTATTCGTAAGTTTTATTTTCAACCAAATAAGTATTTATTTTAGGAGACACTAGAGTTAGTGAAACCCAACTCTCATGTATAAGTGTTTTGAAAATATTTTTATCAATCCATCTTTAGAAAAAAAAAATAGTGACTTGACTCATTTCTTTTACTTTTATGACAATTCATGGTGTTGTCTTGGCATAACGTAGATTTTATGTCATCGTCTCAATCAATTAAAGAGGAGATAATGTACATTATTATTTGGTTTAATTTTGTGGTTGGATGAACTGACCCTTACACCAGTATTCTGGTACTAATGATGTTTGTTTGGTACGCGCGCGTGGAAAAAAGGTTTCTAAAGTTGATAAAACCAAACTGGTACATTTCTAAAGTTGATTTACTTTTCATCGCTAATTTAAAATAGAAAAGCTGAGATAAGGTTCGTTCCGCTAGAAAAAATTTGAATTAGTCAATCTTGTTTTTTTTCCACTTAAATATAATTTACTCTATTTTTGGACGTAAGTGAATATTTTTCTAACAATTAGCAAATTATCCTAGCAAGGAAAAAATATTATAATAATATCTAGTAAATAGCATTGTTCTCCTTTACAAAAATGATATTTAGCTATTTTCTAGTGAATTTTTTCTTTATTATATGATGTACTACTCCTAAGAAAAAAAATATTATTGTCGTTGTTAAAAGAAAACATACATTTTTAAGTAATGTCTTGTATCAAAATCTGGGACGTTACATCAGGATTTTAGGTTGAGACGCTTCGAGTATATTGCATATATTTTAATTTTACTTGTTTTAATTTTTTTTAAATTATTGAATTTTACTAATTACTTAAATTCCTATTATGTGCCATTAATTATATTAATTGTTGGTTTTCTAATTATTGGATATTATTAATCATTTAAGCTCCTATTATTTTTTATTAATTGTGTAACCTCCATCAATTTTTGTGATTAAATATATGTCTTAAATATTTTGCTTTGATATTTTATTGTGTATTTAGTTATTTTCAAATATAAAATCTATATGTCTACATGCATTCTTATCTTAACATTTTTTTTTATATTATTTAGAAATTTTCTATTTAAGATGATAGATTTTACTATCCTTTTTATGAATTTTCCTACTTATTCATCGCATAATTTTTTTTAATAATCTTAGACTATAATGCTAAATGTTTTGTGATCTAGTTATTACTTAGATTGATTAATTTTGTTAATAATAATCATGAATATTATAAAATAATTTTATCTTCTACTTGATACAGATGAGTATCATAAATATTACAAAATAATTTTATCTTCTACTTGATAATAATCTCCTGTATAATAAATAAATAAATAAATAAAAACAATTAAATCAATTTCTTTATGGAAATGGTTTTTATGAAAAGATCTGATATTCCTCTTGTTCTATTTTTGAAATTTTAAATTATTGTTATAAACATATAATTCTAAATTTACTCTATCTTAATAGATGACATTCTCAGTTTTGTCTCTTTTGTTTTTCTTTATATGCTCATTGGTCTGGTTCATGTGTTTAGTAAGTAACTTTTATACAACTCAAGTGTTTATATTTTGGTCGAATTGTTGTTAATCAAGACATTTTTGTAACACTAATGTGGATTCAAAAGAATTTGACTTGATTTTTAAGAAATGTGTCAATACGTGTATGCAACTTGTCCATTTGTTTTTCCTTTTAGTTTCGAGGACGAAACTATTTGTTTTTCCTCTTAATGTATATATATGTATGTATTTTTAGTAATTGTCATGATTTATTATTTAATTAATAATTATTATATTTGTAAATAAAAGAAATTTAATTTTATCACCCTTAATTACTTTGGCATGATGATTACACGGAAATAATTTATGACGTGATTATTTCCTAAATGAACTATTGTGTACTTTTTTTATTTAATTAATTTCGATAATCATGAAATTAATGTGTTAAATATGTTTGTTTTATTTTGTTATATGTGACTTGCATTGATATTCTTGTCTTGCTTAATTTGTGTTAGTTGATAAAAATATTAGTTGAATGTTTAATTAAATTAAAATTTATAGAAATTATATTATTTGTTAGTTTTATTTTTGACCAAATAAGTATTTATTTTAAGAGACAATAGAGTTAGTGAAACCCAACCCTCAATGTTTAAGAGCTTTGAAAATATTTTTGGTCTATCCATCTTTAGAAGAAAAAAAATAGTGACTTGACTCATTCCTTTTATTCTCTTTCTGACAAGAATTTATGATAATAGTGTTGGTATAATGTAGACTTTATGTCCTCGTCTCAATCAATTAACTCATTCTTAACACCTTTAATTCATTTTTTAAAGGAAGATTACAAATTTTATTATGGGTCTTATCTTTTTTGTGCAATTAAGAGAAGACAAAAAAAACTCTCCTCTTTTGTTACGTCTCACGCCTCCCTCTCTCTCCTCTCTCATAAATCAAGATTATAATTTTATTTTAATTTTCTACAAAAAAGAATTCTAGGCAATTTATAGTGTCATAGCTAATAGCAAAAAATAAAAAGTAGTCTACACACCTTCCTATTCTATCCCCATACGTATTTTTGTTTTCTCCTAAATTCCAAAAATTTTCATCACAAACAAAAGAAAGAAAAAAAGAGAGAAACATAGTCTTCTTCCTTTTCTCACACCATCATTATCATTAAGTCAAATTGCAATTTTCTTTCTTCTTTTAATACCATCTCAAGTAAAATTTGGACTTTTGTCTTGTTGTCATATATTTGATGTAAAGTTGTGATTTTTGTCTTGTCTAGGTATACTTAATTATAAAGTTATGATTTTTATTATGATCTCATGAGTAATATGTTTGTTAAGATGTTTTTAATTTAAAGTTTCAACTTTTGTGCTATTTCACTTCAAAGTTTTGATTTTTATGAATACTATATGAGTCTTGGGTAGGGGAATTGAAGTTTTAATTTTTAATTGTGATAACATGATTAAGTTGATTTTTGTGATGTACTTAGTGGTAAACCTTGATTTGCATGTTTAAATGGCTAATAATGGGAGAAATTTTATACTAGAAGAAATAAAATTTAGATTTGTATGTGTTCTTCATTATTTGAGTTCTGATGTTATCAATAACACGTCGTTAATCAAATTTTATAGTTTATAAAATGAAAATTATGACTCAAAGACATTATCCATGTGTGTGTGTGTTATATATTTGGGATAGCAAAATTATTGATTCTTGATCGTAAGCATCCATGAGATTAAAACCTTGATGTCATATGTGATTAAAATTAAACCTTGAATATTTTATCTTTGTGGTTGCCTAAGTGGCTGGTGATTTGTGTGTTGCACATTATTCTCTTTGTGATTATCTAAGTGGGTGGGGACATGTACCTTTTGAGCATCATTATCAATTCAAGACATATCATATGCCTCTTTGTAGACGTCTTTGTGGCTGGTTTAATTTTCTCCATTGATATGAGTGACTTCTTTGTGGACGTCTGCATGGTTGATTACATATAAATCATATACTTTTAGGAGCATACATAATTTGATTTATTTTTATTTTGATCTAATTATTTATATGCATTTTATGACTTTTGATACATCTTTTTGAATTATTAAACAATCAATTTCTTTTATTACAAAAATATTTTATATTCATATTTTATGGATGTTAACTTATTTTTTGGTTTAATTTTGCCATGGGATGAATTGACCCGTTACACCAACATTTAGCTACTAATGATTCGAAGAGTTGCATGAATGATATTTGTTTGGTGCACGCACATGGGAAAAAGGGAGATTTTTACTTAAAAATAATGTTTGCATTGATAAAACTGAAGTGGTACATGATATACTACTCCTAAGAAAAAAAATTATTGCGTTAAAAAAACAAACATTTCTAAGCAATGTCTTGTATCAAAATCAGGGTAGTTATAGGTTGTTTGACTTATGTCAAGATACCTAATCTCAATCGTAGATCTTATGAATGTGTATTCATTGAGTATGTAATTAACTGCAAAGCTTAAAGGTTTTATGACCTAAATATTATAGTGTTCATAGAGTCAAATGATGTTGGCTTTATAGATTCCCTTTCAAATCGAGAAACAGTGGGGCCATTGGAATTAGTCATGTTCCCGTGAATAAGAGCGTTGAAAGCAATAAAGAAGGTGAAACAAAACCTCGAAGAAGTAAGAGAGAAAGAGGTGTTTAAAACTATGGACCCCATTATACGATATATACATAAGATATAAACAATAGAATGGATTCTATAGAGTCTAACAAGACATGACATTTAGTAGACTTGCCTTCTGTTTGCAAACCAATAGATTGTAAATGGATTTCAAAAAAGAAACTAAAACTCAATGAAACTATTAAGAAATACAATGCTCTCCTTGTAGTTAAAAGTTTAAGGAAAAGAGAAAATATAGATTTCATTTGTCATTATTATTACATCTACAAGGATATTAATTTTGATTGTTTCTATTCATAACTTAGAGGTATAGCAAATGGATGTCAAAAATGGCTTTCTGAATGGTGGCATGGAAAAAGAAATCTATATGAAACAACCTAAAGGTTTTTTGAGTCATGGACAAGAAAATAAGGTCTATAAGTTAGATAAGTGTTTGTATTGTCTCAAACAAGATCCTAATTAATGGTATCAAAAGTTTGATAACTTGATTATATGGTCTAAAAGATTCTTGCTATAAATATTGTGAAATTGTTATTGTATAAAAACTTTGATATGAAAGACCTCAGAGAAGCGAGTGTACTTGTTGGCATCAATATTTCTATGTTAGAAAGGGGGAATTTCTTTATATCAGTTTCACTATTTATAAAATATCTTAAAGCAATACAATTACTTTGACTATAAACATGCTTTCACATAATATGATCCCAGTGTAAAAATTTTCAAAACCATTGGTGAATGTTAGACAAAATGAGTATATGATCATTGTTGACAGTCTCAGGTATATCACTGATTATACCAGATACGATATTGTCTACACGGTCAATCTATTGTGCAGGTTTACCAATTGACCTAATGATAACTTTTAGAAATATGAGTTAGTGCAACTATTTTTAGTTCTAATTTGTGACATTATTAATCTTATGTTAAGGGTTATTAGCACAAGTAGACGTAGTTTGCTAATTAATTAAGTAACAGTGTCTTTTAATAAATTAAAATAATTATAAGTTTAATTCATGATGTGATGCTTTTATTTGTGTAGGAAGCATTTAATAGAGAAATATGGGAATGTGCTACAAGTTTCTATAATACTCTAGTGCACTATTTTAGAGTTTCAAAGGAACGTATAATTGTGGTTCTAAATAGGGAGTAAATTTGTTTCTAAATTTGAAGGTATTTCAGCTAAGAATAAGATAAAAAAATTATTGCCTTAATGACATGTCCCTGCTTTTGGTTATTGAGAAAAATGAATCTTTATTGGAAGAAAGGAAAAATATAAGGAAAAAAGTATGAAAAGCTAGGACAAAGACGGTTAACCTGATTTTCAGCGCCTCCACCAACCTTAATTTTCAAATTCCGTTGTTTCTCACTATAATCCATCATCATCTTCAATTACCAACTCATTTTTTAGTCATTCACATTTATTCTTGAAGATTTGGAGCTTAAAGGAGGTTGTATTATTGTTGATGTTGGTTGTTCTTCAGCCAACAATATGGTATCTCATATTCCCTCTTTGTAACCTTCCATTTATACATTAACTGATTTGTAATGTAATGAACTACTTATTGCTTTACCATTTTTACTTTTTGATGTTTAAGCTCAATATGAGTTAAAACTCTTTATAGTTAAGGATTAATGAGGTATTGATGAAGTTTGCATTTTAATATGTTGTAGTGTGATTAGTTTCCTCTTAAACAAATTTTTTAAATCAAATCATTAAAACTTAAGATGATCACTTAGGTTTTGTTGCTAGTCTTTTGAGCTTGGAAAAGGATAAAGAAGAGAATTGTTTGATTTAATATGGATTACGTTAATATGCTAGGATAATATATTAATGTTAAAAGATTACGAATAACATTTAAGTCCAAAATGAAGCTAATTTGTTACAATAAAGCGTAGCATGATATGGTGTGTAGTGTGTGAACCCAAGGATGATAATAACCCACTAATTATTATGATGATTGAGTTAGAAAATTCCTAAGGTCAATCTGATCCCAAGAATGCTACAACATACTAGCGCATGCAAACAAACTTATTACTAAATTCAATCCTTAATACATTTTTATCATTTGAAGTTATAACAGTTTCTCTTATTTAAATTTTCATTTCTAATCATAAATTTATTTAAAAATTGTTACTCAAACATATGTTCTTTAATTTTTATAACAAACAAAGTATTCGTTTAGAAAATAATTGAAATAGGCGTCACAATCAATCCTCGTGGGAATATGTTGTCTTTGATCATCAAACCCATGATATACAAGCCATTGGAAAATTTTGAGGAATTGGTACCGAGGACCCCTACCTTCACCTAAAATAGTTTTTGGAGGTTGCAAGTAATTTCAAGATTGTTGGTGTCCCTGATGATTGCTTCAGATTAAGGTTGTTTCCTTACTCACTAAAGAACAGAACCATGGCTTGATTGAACTCATCGGAACTCCCTTCAGTAACTACATGGTAGAATATGGAATTAAAATTTTTGGTGAAGTATTTCCCCTATATTAAATGCCAAGAAGAGGAATGACATTACCACTTTTAGGAAAATTGAAGACGAAATTCTGTTTGAGGGATAGGAATGTTTTAAAGATATGTTTATGAAGTGTCCTCATCATGGGATACCATTTTGCATCCAAATGAAATCCTTTTATAATGGCTTGGTGCCCTCAACAAGGTTAATGCTTGACGCATCATCAAGATGATCTTTATTAAGCAAGTCTTATGAAGAATGTGTGGAGCTTATTAAGATCATAACAACAAACAACTATCATTGGTCTGCTGCTAGGGCTAGTACAACCAAGAAATTGTTGGAGTTCATGAAGTTGGTGAGAATACAACCTTGCAGCACAAATCACAACATTGACTAATTTGTTGAAGAACATTATTGCAACACGTGCACCAACAATTGCATCACGAGTAACGATGGTACTGACTATTGTAAATGTAGTAGCCTGTGTATATTATAGGGGATGACGTGTTTAGGAAGAAACAACCCATACTCAAGCACCTATAGTCCAGGGTAAAGAAATCACCCAAACTTTTCTTGGAGTAATCAAGGGAGTGCTCAACAAGCAAAATCTACTCATCCTATTGGTTTTCCACCAATACCAACTCAACCAACAAAGGAACCTTCCTCGAAAGAATTGTTGAAGGGATTATTAGTCAAGACAAATTCTTACAAGGCTAAGATATACTCTCATATGGATAAAATTGAGGTCACTATTCAACAAGAAGGAGAAAAAATCATAAACTTGGAGACTCAATTGGGCTAACTTGCTATTGTTGTGAATGGAAGATCCAATTGTTCTCTTCCTAGCAATACAGTAAGTCTAACTTCTTAGTTAGTAAAAGGTAAGGAGCAGGTCAAGGACATTAGGTTGAGGGGGGGGGGATAAATTGAAAATGCTAACAAAGATAGAGAGGCTATTTGGAGCATAATGAGAAAGTGCAGAACAATAGAGTGGATGTATAACCAAAAATTGAGGAGTCTATAGTTCAACGAGAAATAGTGCATAATTAGAAATATGATTCAGCATGCGCAAGCATGCCTAATCTATTTCCTAAAGTTCCACTACTCAATTCCCTCAAAGAATTAGAAAAAATGCGGTGGAGAAACTAAGGAATGCAAAATTATGCTGCAACAACAGATCCCTACAAAAATGCAAGACCCTGGTAGTTTCACTATTCCATGTTCCATTGGTGGAATCTATTATGGGAAAGCACTTTGTGATTTGGGAGCTAGCATCAATCTAATACCAAAGTCCATTTTCAAGCAACTTGGAATAGGTTAAGCCTAGCTCACTACAATGAACATGCAACTGGCTGACAGGTCCATTTATCATCCTGAAGGGAGAATAAATGATATATTGGTCAGGGTTGATAAGTTTTTATTTCCAATAGTCTTTATCATCCTCGACTTTGAAGCTGGTGAGGAAATTCCTATCATCATAGGGAGGACTTTCCTAGCCACAAGAAGGACACTTGTTGATGTACAAAAACGGTAGCTGACTATGAGAGTGAATAACCAATACATCACCTTCAATATTCAAAGAACCATGAAGTACCCTGATGAAGGACAGGAGGAATGCTCACTTGTCAAATCTGTAGATTCATTTGTGCATAACAAATTTTGCAAACAACAAGAATTTCTAGAGTGTGAACACTTTGACGAATTGGACCAGTTGCAAAATGAGATAGCAGAGCTCAAGAAACCAGAATGACCTCCACCTAAGCTCTGGACTAGAAGGCATGAATCACTAGAGCTCACAAGTGATAGTTTAAAAACAATGTGTCATCCTTTCAATCTCCCCTTGTGCTTGAGTTGAAACAACTTCCCCTATTTGAAATATGTATATCTGGGGGAGAATGAAATACTTCCAGCTATAATTTCTTCATTAAACATATGTTGGATAGATTGGTAAGCAAGGTGTATTACTATTTCCTCGATGGTTATTCAATTCATAATCAAATTGATATAGCACTTGAATATCAAGAGAAAAAGCTTTTGGTTGTTGTCTTTACAATTAAGCCTGATTGAAGTCAACCAATCCCTTAACAAAGATTATTTGTAAAAGAAAAATTTAGAAATTAAAGGACAAGAAAAAGAAGGAATTAATAACTTACTTTAATAAATTAACCAAAATAAAATATCATGTCACCAATTAGCTTAGGGGCTACTTACACTAGCAGTCATGTGAAAAGTGAGGTGAAATGCTTTTTCATTGAGTAGCTTAGGGATTACTAACAGTGATAGTCAAGTCGAAAGTAGAATGATAACAATGTTGGACCCAAGTTGATTTGAAGAAATATGCATCTCACTTGTTTTGATGATAACAAAATCATTTGTGGGAACAATGTAATGCTCTAACATTGTGATTAAGTGCACATGTTCGAGATCAAATATTTGTTTCATAGACTCTTAGTGTATCGCCTGATAAATGGACGAAGACAAAGATACAACACGACTTCTCCTCATTTTGTTTCTCCAAGTCTGATACGCAAAACAACATTGCATCCCAATTGCATCTAGAAACACAAAGCAATGTCGTAGTTAAATTTCCTCTAATGAACTCAACAAGAAATATTTTGTTCCTCTACCTTTGATGCAAAAGCTGACAAGAAATAATCTGCATAATAAACAAGCTAACAAGAAAAATAATATGCATCTACCTCTGATAAGCGTGACAAGCAAGTAACTGCCTCTACCTCTAATAAACACATCAAACATATGACTCAATATATTATGTATCCTCCAAAAAATTCAACGCTCTAAAAAGCCAACACCATGGAAAATCCAATGCTTTGAAAAGTCAACAGTCTAAAAAAGACAACTCTATGAAAAAGTCAACACTCCAAAGAAGACAAAATAATTTCACATCCTCTGATAAACATCCTGAATCAACTACTTATTTGAAGATCTCAAGACATGCTGTGACCATCATACCCCTGCATCCCTAAATTTTAAACAAGAACGATATGAAACTTCATGAATTATGTTCATTTCTTGCAATCGTTACAACGACTAGAAACCTTAATTGTTCTCTATAAAAGACGTGCCTCCCTCAACGAATAAAGATTCAAGCAACAAATAATAAGCATATTTGCACTCTTTCTCAATAGCATTCTATTTCACTCTAGTGATATGTAAAGTTTTGAAGTAACAAATTTGTATACAATCTTTGCGAGAGCTAATTTAAAAAACTCAACAACAAAAATTGTTGTAACCTAGCCCAATAGCGGGTGCCTTCATCAATAGCTTGACTATACTAAGCTAGAAGGTTGAGAAGATTTAACACAATCAGTGTAAGTAGTAGGTGTTCAAGTTTAAGTTTGATTCAATGGTGCACTAGTGGATTAAAACCTTCAAGATGACGTAAATACCATATTAGTGGTGAACAAGGATAAATCGATGTGTCTCTCTACTCTATTTTTGTTCATCTGCACTACTTTCTTTACTTTAGTATAGCCACATAAAAATTCTTTAAAAAGACAATTCAAACCCCTTCTTTCTTATGTTCTTTTTGTTCTAAAATTGGTATCAGAGTTCAGTCTCAAAGTTGAGCGCTTAACCATGTTTGAGTAAAAACTTTTATCCCGTATGGCTAACTATCGTGAAGAAGTTACATGTGGAAACGTTAATAGGCCTCTTATGTTTGATAGAGAAAGGTTCGAGTTTTGGAACGACATACTCAAAATTTTCTACATCTTTCACAAAAACACTAGGACGTGGTCGAATATGGTTATGAAGCTCCAAAAGATGTTTCATTGAAATACTAAGAAAGAACTTTGATGTTGATTGAAAGAAACAATACAAAATGCATCATAAAGCCATAACCTCCATGATGAATGTTATCACCTTCAAGGAGGTTGAAAAATGCAGCAACAAAACAATAACTAAGAGTATCTTTGATGCTCTCGTTTTTAACTACGAAGGAAACAAGAAGGTACATGAAGCCAAAGCTAATCCACTCGTCAGAAAGTATGAACTCTTTTAGATGGAAAAGATGAAGACATTGAAAAAACATATTTTCTAGATTATGAACTCTTGTTTTTGGACTGAAGGTTCTTTAAAAGAGCTACACTATTGCCGATCCTGTTAAAAAGATCCTCAAACGTCTTACCAATGAGTGGAGACCATAGGTAACAACTATTCAAAAAGCCAAGGACCTTAACAAACTTCCTCTGGAAGAGCGAATGAGTTCACTCAGATCCCATGAGATTGAACTAGTTGAAGTAAACCCAAGAAGAAGTCAAAATCCATGGCTCTCAAATCCCAAGGAAATAAGACAAGTTCTAAGGCCCTGCAAGCAACTGAAGACTTAGAGAAAAGTGAATGGGAAGATGAGAGTGAAGATTCAGATGATGAAGAGTTGTTCTTTATCTCAAGAAAAATCTAGTGCATATGGAACAACATATATAAATCCTTTTCCAAAAGTGATTTCAGATGATCCCAAAATAACAGAGGGTGTAGTGAAAATCTAGGCAAAAGAAAGCTCATCTTCTATGAATACAAGGAACTAGATCATTTCAAATCATAAACTTGGGAAAGGAAAATCCCATAGGAAATACTTCAAGAATAAGAAGAAACATCTTATGGAAACTTGGGATGACTCTGATTAATCACTTGATGAAGATGAAGAGCATGTAAACATGGCTCCAATGGAAGATATTGACTCTAACTCTTAGGCTGTTAATGAAGAAATTTTGGTACTCTCTGACTTATCTCGTAGTGAACTCATAGATATGTTAAATGAGTTTCTCAACAAAAAGAATAAGGCTTCTTCAAAACTTAAGTCATGGTATATGGACAGTGGATGCTCATGACATATGAAGAGATAAAAATCTATGTTCCACGAACTAACCATCAAAAACGGAGAATTCGTAGGATTTGGAGGTGATCAAAAGGGTAAGATCATTGGTTACGATACAGTAGGTAATGGTCCTCTTCCCTTTATTAAGAATATTTATTTGTAAAACGACTAATGCATAATCTATTGAGCATAAGTCAATTAAGCGACAATGGTTATGATGTAGTCCTCAATCAAAACTCATGTAAGCCAATAAGTCAAACAGATGGATTCATACTATTTACTGACCAAAAGAAAAACAACATTTACAAAATAATTTTATTTGATTTAAACAAACAATAAGTCAAATGTCTTATGTCTGCAAGCGACGAACAACTAATATGGCACAAAAGATTAGGACATGCCAACTAGGGGTTAATATAAAACTTAAAACGACTTGAATTCTTCAGAGGTTGACCAAACCTTAAGTACAAATCACTACGCCAAAAATGACATTTTATAGCGCGTCTTTTATAACGCTTATTAAATACAAGCGCTGTTGTATGATATTTTAAAAATAACGGAGGATACAACGACGCTTTTTTGACAAGCGCTGTAAAAAAAAAGTGTTGTAAAAGACTTGCACTTTCACATAATTAAAGGACCTATTAGGCTTTTAAAAAAAATAAGGAGATCTTTTACGGCGCTTTAAAAAGCCTGTAAAAAAGTGTTGTAATAGACTTTTAAAAAATAAAATAAAGAGGTCTTTTACAGCGCTGTAATAGGCTTTTAAAAAATAAAATAAGGAGGTCTTTTACAGCGCTCTTTAAAAAAACACTGTAATAGGCTTTTAAAAAAATAAAATAAGGAGGTTTTTTACAGCGCTCTTTAAAAAAACACTGTAATAGGCTTTTAAAAAAATAAAATAAGGAGGTCTTTTACAGCGCTCTTTAAAAAAGCACTGTAATAGGCTTTTAAAAAATAAAATAAGGAGGTCTTTTACAGCGCTCTTTAAAAAAGCGTTGTAATAGGCTTTTAAAAATAAAATAAGGAGGTCTTTTACAGCGCTATTTAAAAAAGCGCTGTAATAGGCTTTTAAAAAATAAAATAAGGAGTTCTTTTATAGCGCTCTTTAAAAAAGCGTTGTAATAGTCTTTTAAAAGTAAAATAAGGAGGTCTTTTACAGCGATCTTTTACAACGCTCTTTAAAAAAACGCTGTAATAGGCTTTTAAAAAATAAAATAAGGAGGCCTTTTACAATGCTTTTTATTTTATTTTAAAGAGCGATGTTGTATCTTTTTATAGCACTGGATACTACAACGCTTAATTTTTTGAAAAAACGCTGTAAAATACCATTTTTCGCGTAGTGAATCAGATGTTATTTGTGAGGCATGTAATAAAGGGAAAGAAACAAAACCTTTTTTTTTCCTTCTAAAAACAATGTTTCCACATCTAGACCAGTCTCTTACATATTAATCTATTTGACCATGCAAAGACTATCTCGGTCAGTGGTAAAAAGTATGGAATCATTATTGTTGATGGCTATTCTAGATGGACATGGGTAAAGTTCCTAAAGCACAAATATTAGTCACATAAATTATTCGCTACCTTCTGCAAACAAGTTCCAAATGAAAAAAGGTTTTTGTATTACAATGATTCATAGTGATCTTGGAGGTGATTTTGAAAACAATCTTTTAGAAATATTTTGTGAAGAGAATGGTATCTTACAAAAAATTTCTTTCCCTAGAACACACTAAAAAAACGGTGTTGTCGAAAGGAAAATTAGATCTCTTTAGAGAATGACACATAAGATTCACGAAATGAACGTTTTCAAATACTTATGGGAGAAGTAGTGATCACTGCGTGTTACATTCATAATAAAATCTATTATTGACATATTCTCAATAAGACTCCTAATGAATTTTGAAAGGGAATAAAGCCCAACATTTCATATTTTCATCAATTTGGATATATTTTCTATATCTTTAACACAAAAGGAAATCATGGCAAGTTTGACTCCGAATCTCAAAAGTGCATCTTTTTGGGATACTATAAAAGGTCTAAATATTATAGAGTATACAACAAAGAAACCCTAATTGTTGATGAATCAATCCACATCAAGTTTGATGAAGAAAAAGCTTGACTATAAAAAAATCAAAGTTAGACATAGCCTTTGCAAATCTACATGTTTCAGAGGAACCATATATTTTAGATGAACCTGATAAAACTGAAGAAGTGTCAAACCCAGTCCAAAGTGAATCAAAATGTACATCTTTGTTTGGAAATACATCTTGAATTTAGAGCATGCATCACAATATAAGTTATATCCTCTGATGAGTCGATAAAGGCATAAGAAACCAAGACTTCGCTTCAACTTGACAACGTAAGTCTGGTGGCACACACCCTTGTTGTTGTAAGCTTTATTTGACTCTAGGATTCAAATAACATGGTACCTCGGTTGCCTTTGATAAATCCAATTGGATTATGTTCGTTGTCTTTGATACATAATCATAATAAGAATTAATCAACCTTTTTTTATGACAAGCGTAACAAGAATTCTTCTACCTTTGCCTCTGACAAACATAACAAAGAATAATTTGCTTCTGCCTCTGACAAATGTAACAAGAATTCTTTTACCTTTGATAAGTATTACAAGCAAGTTACTGCCTCTGCCTTCGATAATCTCATAAAGCATTTTATCATCTAACTCTGAACTCTTATGTATCCTCTAATAAAGTCATCGCCTCAGAAAAATTCAACGCTTTAACAAAATCTATTTTCTATGATAATTTGCATCCTTTCATAACTTGTTTTCTCTAATGGTCTAAAAGACAATACCCTGACTATTCTAGCCTCTGATCTTGTACCCTCTATATCTTGTGATTATCATACATATTTTAAGGAGTGATTTATAGGAGTCAGTTCTGAGCTCAACATATATATTTGTTTTCAGTGGTTCAATTAATAAAACTGGTGAAGATACAAGTTGTCTTTCTGAAAGTGAAGTACAAAGGCCTGACCCTAAAGTACAAAGGCCATACCCTAAAGGACCTGAAACAAAAATACGCCAACGGACATTTCTTCTATGTATTTAAGAAGAACTCACTCAGTCCTTTATAAACACAGAGAGCAAGAGAGAAAGGGCATTTAAGAAAATATGAAAAAGAATATCTGCAAAAAGAAGAAACATTAAAACGTATGAATGACAGATCCTCTCAAGATAAAGTTATTAGAATTGATGTAAATCAGTCAAAGTGCTTTCATACACTTCAAATAATTTAGGATTGAATATGTAACATCCTCCCAATGAGAGCTAGAATCCTAGAAATATAATTTGTGTTAAATCAAACACATACTAGAACTGATGTAAATAATTCATTCTCAAGAAGTAACCTGAAAAGGTACAACAACTCTCATGAACCTCAACGAAAGGATGCCAGTACGTTGAAGAACAGTTCTAGGAACGAAGTCCTAGAGAGGCTATGGAAAAGTACTCAAAGCCTGAAGAGGTAGAGTACAAAATGCTTGTACAACTATTAATGAAAATAGTGAATTAATCCCTCAATTGTACTGAGGAAAAATCTCTCTATAAACGGAGGACTAGTGTCCTTCATCTCTTCATTTTGCTTTTTCTAACTCATTAGAAATAGGTTCTTAATGAATCTCCTGAAGGAACATGGTATACTTGCCAAAGACTACTGTATCACGTAAGTACTCACATGAATTTGGAAAGGAACATACCATAAGGAAAGCTTGGCTTTTATTATCAATACTCACATCAATGTTTTCAAGATTGATAATGATATGAGTGGATCATCTATGTGTTATTCAAATGATTAATCTATACTTCATCCACTAGATAAACTTTCAAATTTTGAGGAAAAAATTTTCTAAAGGGGGAGAATGTAATAGCTCTCTTGCTAGCTTAAAAATATTTATAAGCTTTAAGTATTAATTAGAATTTCTAAAATTTTAGTAATTGTTAATGTTGTGTTTTTAGTGATATTAAAGGATCAAGGATAAAATAGGAAAGTAATAGGATGAACAAGTCAAGGTGGAAAAGAGATAACATGCCACCTTAATTTTTATCTCTTTCTCCTTCACTCACGGGTACTAACCCATCTTCCCCTTCCATCTTCTTCAACATCTAGTTACACACTCTCAAAAGCATTAGGAAAACACCAACACCTAATCTCTTTTCATCATCTTGTCTATTCATCCATTTTCTTGTTCTTTCCAAATTTATTCAAAGACAACAACCATCTAAAGTCATTTACCTCCACTCAACCCCTTGCATGTCTTTCCAAATTTATTCAAAGACAACAACCATCTAAATTATTCAAAGACAAAAGGTGTTGCGAGTTGATAGGGCAAACATCTTCCACAACCTAGCATTGATTGAAAGGAATTATTAGTTGCAAACTATGAGTTTTTTTCTTAGAACCAATTTAACTTTTGCATTTTTTTTTGGTTTAGTTTTACTTTCAATTACTATAGAAATGACTTTTATGCGTATGATATTTGGTTTAGTTAACATTTGAAAGGTATGGAAATTTTTTATTTTTTTGGATTAAAATTTATTTAGAATGAGGGTTCTTGGGTTAATTCTATTAAAAATCTTCATTTACGATTATACTATTTACTAGGTTCAATTGGGTTATTGAAAATCTGAGACAGAGATGAAAACGGATCTTTTAAGCATATTGGAGTTTTATGAAATATGCATTTAAATATGTATTTAATATGTATTTAATATGTAATGCATGTTGTTTTTTTTTAATGTGATGATTTCATTGATGAATGACTTAAGAACCTTGAAAATTCTGATTGAATGAATTATAGTTAAGATGCACAGTTCCCACATCCAAGGCTAATAAGCATGCTTTTGGTTTTCCCATTTGTTGCCTGTAATATTTCCTTCTATTTTTGCCTCTGATTTTGTTTCCTCAAATTGTCTCTAATCCATATATCATCTAATCATATTGCCTCTAATCCATATATCATTTGATCAGGCCGCCTTTGATCCACGTATCCTCTGATCATGCTACCTTTGTTCCATGTATCATATGATTATGAAACCTCTGATCCATGTATCCTCTAATCATGCTGCCTCTTATTAACGTATTGTAAGACCCAAAGCAAATTATCTAGAACTTGACAATTGGATCCATACACCTTAATAAAAATAGAAGCAATAACAATGAATATTAGTTTAGAATCTTAAAATTCAATTGAAAACTACATTCAACAATTATATTTTACAATTTATTCAACAAAGTCTTAATATGTTACATCTGGAAATATAAGACCATTGTTTGATAGCAACATAAAATAAAAATAAAAATATCAAATTTAAATGTCAGCGAGTCAAGAACTGTTCTTTTGTTGTTAAACCCATCTCAAGTTCTTGAAGATGCAAAGGAAATAAAAAGACAAAGGGGTGAGATATAAAATCCCAATGAACTCTGAAAATAAAGGGAGGGTAGTTTTAAAAATATTTCTTTCATAAGTATGTGCAACAACATGAAATTATGATGTATCGCATAATGAAGTTTTCAACTTTAACTTTTTTTCATAAAAGCTTAACGGAACATTCTTTCATTAAAATTTCCAAATTATGCATGTATACAACAACTTGAATGTCTCACAGTGAATATGGCCATGCATGATCTGATTAATGAGAATATACTAAACTTGAGATGTTTTATATGAAATGTCTTTATTATGTCATGTCTGCAATGCATCCTTCATCTATAACAATTATAAACAACTTAGTAACGTGCTGAAATTCAAGTGGGAATTAAATCCTAAGTCCCATATCAGAAGCACATAGATCAAAGGATACGTGGACCAGAGAATGCATGGACCGAAGGCAACACGATCATAGGATGCATGGACCAAAGGAAACATGGGAAGAAGATGCGTAGACCAGAGCAATATGGTTAGAGGATGCACAAACTAGAGGTGACATGGTTAGAGGATGCACACACCAGAGGCGACGCAGTTAGAGGATACATAGACCAGATGAATAATTAGAGAAAATGCGTCCCGTGGAAGTATTGAAGGAAACATGTCTCATTGAAGTATTAGAGAAAACACATCTCGTGGAAAACTAAGAGGAAATGTGCCCCGTGGAAGAATTAGAGGAGAAATATTAAGAGGATGGTGAACAGTTATCAGATTCAGGTGAATAAAGAATCAGAGGAAAAAGAATAAAGAGAACGTGAATCAGGGAATGAAGAGTAGAGAAATATTATCAGAGGAAAGACGAAGAAAACCACCAAGAGCCGAAATACTTACAATTTTAGCAATGATTGCCACCATAGGCAAAATGAAGAAACTACTAGAGGCATAGACACTTAGAATTTTAATGATAGCCACCGAAGGCAAAATGAAGAAAACTACCAGAGGCAAAAATACTTAAGAGTTTAACGTCGAGCAATCAAAGGCGGGGATAAATACAACCACTAGAGACAAAATACATTGAAAAAGGTGAAAAATATCCAAGCATGTGTATGTGTTTTCAAGGGTAGAATTCGTACCTTGCATTAGGATTCAAATCCCAAAATCTATGATTCCTAGACCACTGACCAACAACGAGCAACAAATATAAAACCACACACATGTCAATTTAAATCATTTGGATGCAGATTTAAACCACCTATATGCTAAAGATTTCATTCCTCTCACGCATCTACATCGTTCAACCCTTACAATCCCCTAAATAATTTATGATAAGAAATAAATGATTTCAGCGAATAAACCCCCATAACCCTCATGTTAAAAATAATTTAATTTAACATAACTCACATAAATGACATTATAGAAGAAAATTATTTTGGTTCGAAGTAGCTCTAAGGGCTCATGGCTTAATATTTGGCGAGGGTTTGGAATATATTTCTTTAGTTGGAAAGCATGATAGACATTATGGAGACCATACAAGGATGGTGGGAATGCTAATTTGTAGACAAAGGAACCTATCCTCTGCATAATTTGAAAGGGTCCAATAAAATGTGTGTCATGTTTCTTAACCTTCAGCACTCTTTCAATGCCAACAATAGGGGTAGCCTTTAAAAAGATATTATTACCTTCCTCAAACTCCAAGTGTATCCTTTTATGCTCAACATAGTTTTTTTTTTCTACTTTGGACTATCCTCAACATGTCCCTAATGATCTTAATTTTATTAATGATCTCTTGAATTACCTCATGCCAGAAAATCCCCTTGTCTCCTACCTCTGCACAAAACAAAGGTGTTCAACATCTCCTTTAAGATGAGGCCTCATAAGGTGTCACACCTATATGATATGGTAATTGTTATTGTAGGAAAACCCCACTAGAGGCAAGAGTCTATCCCAATCCCACCATCTTTCAAAACATAAACCCTTAACATATCCTCCATAGTTTGAATGGTCCTTTTAGTTTGGGGTGATAGGAAGTACTAAGGTGTAACTTAGTTCTTGGACTCTACTCACATTCATGTGCCTCTAACTCTAGTCACTATTCATATGCCTCTAACAATGCTACCTCTGGTCTATGTATGCTATGACCACGTGGCATTTGGTCCATGTATCCTTTGACTATGTTGCCTCTGGTCCATGTATCCTCTAACAACGCTACCTTTAGTGTAACACCTAAATTTTAAAATAAATATTTTATTAATTAAATAAGATTTTAAATTATTAATTTGACGTTAGAATTATTTTAGAAGATATGTTGATAAAATTGTGATTAATTTTGTTATATGGGTGTTTTCTATGATCGGCTAGTTTTATTTATATTGGACTACATGAATAATATATATAAAAAATATTATATTTTATTATTTTATATATTTAATATATTTTTCTAAAAATAATAGTATTTTAGTATAATATTTTAAAGAATAAGACTTTAGACAATTTTATGTATATATGCGCGTGATCAATTAATATGATATTTTTAGGTATGTTTGATTCATGTTAAGTATGCACATAATTATATTTTAACTATTTAGAACTATTTTCTATTTTTAGTTATTTATTTTATAAATAATTATCTTGATATATTAATAACATAGGCGTTGATTTCCATATGTGTGAACCTAATCGTTTTAATAAAATAAAATAAAATGAAATCATAATCATAATAATAATAATAATAATAATAATAATAATAAAGGGAGTTGTTCCTCGGCCGCAAGAAAAGGAATATGAAGGGAGTGTTACAACAATTAATCCGTTTGGCCTCAATGATCGATAATTGTCCTAGAAAAGTTTCTTCGTTTTCCTTCAAATTTCAGTATGGTGTTTTATTTATTTAGTTAGTCAATTAAATATAATTTATTATATTTTTAACCATTCTAGTTTATCTCTAAAATATCCGACTTCGTTGTTTATAGAATTCCTTATTTTGTATCGTTCTTCTTCACCGTAAGTCCGATTTGAGTGAAATTGACGCTAAAACAACCATGTAAATAATGGCTATATTGTCCACTGATTATTTTTTGAAATTGATCATTTTAGAGTGTGTCATCATAATTTATTTTCGATATTTACCAATAAATTGTTGAGTTAGATCGATAGAAGGACAATGAGTCAAAGAACGAAGGCTTTTTCTTGTGGACTTGTACTCACGTGTGAAAGCATCGAAATAAGGTAAGAGGTAAGAGAGCGTTTGAATTCATGAGTATAATATATTTTGAGATGAATGGGAAAAATGTATTTCTCAATTATTTATTCGGGGCTTGCTACGTACGGCAATAGCCCTTTGAGTGATAAATTAATTAATGTGCAAATATAGAAATTGTTAGATTAAAATATAAAATAGAAATATTTTTAAGGTGTTGACTGATTTAGTTTCTTTAAATGTGTGGTAATTGATATCTTAATGGTATAAATTTGTGATGAGAATATTGTGATGTTATAAATTTGTGATGAGAATATTGAAGGTAACCCCATAGTTGTTGACGGTCTTAATGGAGTATCATAGGCCAACGAGGGGAGAAAATTTATATTGAGAATTTTTGATATGGAGATTATTTTTCCATCATATAAGTACGGTCTAGCAATCTTAGTGATATTGCGGAAGTACAACTGAATTGAGTCTGATCATGCTGGTTTACGGTTGAGCCTTAAGGCAATATTGTTAGACCTTGTAGATATTCGGGTGGGGAATTCCTAGGTGACTTGGAGGTAACACTTTAAATGTTGCAAGCTACCATGCAAAACATGTTTATCTCGGTTGTTGCGTATGTGTGGCTCAAGTTGAGTTGAGGGGATCTACGAGGACATGGTCTATTTGAATTGTTTTTCCACCCGGGTGGTGGCATAGTATCAAGACTACTAATCAAGTACTTTAGAGTTAGAATGACACCAAATTATGGTAGATTCTAAGTTCATGCATATCACATTTTCTTGTGATTAATATGTATCGTGTTCTCTTAGATGATTTGATGATATAGTAAAATGTATTGATTTTTCTTGAGTGACTTTGACTTTATAATGTGAGTTTTTCCTCAAAGAATGTTTGCGTAATGATATGGTTTAGGTACGATTAATTGTGTGTTCTTCATACTTATATAATACTATCAACATGATTTCAAAACTCACCTCATTCGTTGTTTGTGTTTGATTGGTTTGACTTTGCGTTTGCAAAATCGCAGTTATGGCAGGTTAAATAGTCTTGAAGTTAAAGTTTGGGAAAAGTTTCGTTATAATACGTGATATCGAGAACGAGAATTATCAATTGAATTTTACTTATTTAATTAAAAATGACTTTTGTATCAAAACCTTATAAGTACTAATAAAATTTTGGAATTAAATTAACCAATTCAAGTTAAATCAAGTTTATGGGGATTGCCCTATTTTATAGGAGGAAAAAAAAGTTTGAAGTGTTCCTTTTGAATTTTGAAAAATGTGATATCCTAAAGAACTTATAAAAGTTTATTTTTTCACTGAAAAACTTTTTATTTATCTGCTGCAAATTTTAGTTTAAAATTATGGCATAAATTACTATATATTATTTTAGAGTTTAGGGTGTCAAAACCTAGGATACATAGTGATTGCATAAAAATAAGTCATTTCATTTTTTTAAATTATGTAAAATTATTTTGTAATATTTAATATTACGATATTTTATAAAATAGTTGATAAGTGAACGTATTTTACAAACA
>JBBPBT010000460.1:4769481-4857871 GCA_037974875.1 Cicer bijugum | reverse complement strand
AAAAATTAGTATTGTTAATGTGCATTAAAACACATAAATGAAATTAATTTTTTAGGCCAAATATGTGACCATATGCAATCAAATTAAATCGCCAATGAACACATTTAACCTACATAAATCTTGTGTAAAAAAACATTTTTTACATAATGTGATAAAACAAACTGCATGTTTCAAAAAAGTAATTTTATATATAATGATAAAAAAAATTAACATATTCTTCTATACAAATTTCTTCTTAAGATTTTTTAGCTCATTAAACATTTTATTGCTTCTACGTGTTCGGTTCATATATATCATTTTGATAGGGTGAAAACATAGGAAAAATAGTTAAGTTTAATCAATATTGTATATTTAAATATCAAAATTCTTTTAAAAAACCTAATTACTTTAATTAAAATTTGAAGGGGTCAATGTTATGAGCTTGACTTTGTATCTTCGAGGGACACGACATTAGTGACATAGTTAATAATAATAAATTCTTCTTCTCCATTTTTTATAAAACTTTTACATTATAATTTTTTAATTTTACAAATATTTAACATAAGAGTTGAAACTCAAGTGTTGGACCAATATTTATATAATTCCTAAAAAAGTTCTATAATACAATATCACAAATATAAAAAACAAAAAGTAATTGTTATCATAAGTATTTATTTTAAATAGAACTGATTATATTTCTATTATATTTTGCTAAATTATTTAGTATTTATATATTAGTTACTAATTTAATGAAACAATGAGCATGATTAAACTCCCCTAATAAAACATCTACTACAAAAAAATCGACTTATCGAAACATACAAAGTTTGTCACTAAAAGCTAAAAACCGTATACAAAGGTCAATAATACTTTGAGAATTGTCACTACATGTTTTGAAGATTGTCACTAAATGTTTTTCATTTCTACCTACAATAATGACTGTCACTAAAAACTAGATAAATATAAATAAAGAATGCTCTATTCCTACGGTATTATCTGTCACTAAACACTAAATAAATATAAATAAATAATTGACCTATTCCTACCATATTGTGGGTCACTAAAAATTATTATTATTATTTATTAAATTAAATTTCTTTTATCTTGCTACTAATTGTAATTCTAAATTATTGATGTTGGTAAATTAAATTTAATTTTTATTCCTACGATATTGTCTGTCATTAAAACTTATTATTATTTATTAAATTAAATTTATTTTATCTCCCTACTAATTGTAATTCTAAATTATTAATATCAATAAATTTAATTTATTTTTTAATTTATTTTTATCAACTAATTCCATTGAAACATATAATAAAATATAATTTAAATTTACTAATTCCAATAAAACAGACAATAAATAGTTATTTTGCTCTAAAGGATTCAATAAACTTTCTATATAAGTCAGAATGAGTTTCTTAACATTTATTATGATAAACTGCAAACTAATTACTAATAGAGAACCAAACAGGATTTTATGCTAGACCTTAAATGACTCATCCGAACTCTCTATTTGGGTTTCTGAGATATTTTGCAAATAGCAGAATTTTACATCATAGAATCAAAACACCTTTGACAGCTTTTGTTCATCAATTACACTCAAAATAATTAAGGAAAACATTGTTCATAATTTTATAAGAAATGTTTGTGTTGCACTAGTTCATTCAGTTCTAGCTGAGGAGAGATTTTCTGTTACAGCTGGTAACTCAGAGAAGAGGAATTAGGGATAGAATAGAAGAATGTTATTCAGAATCAAAGTGATTCTGAATTGAATGTATTATTTCGCAACGAAGAACACGTTACAAGCTTAGAGAAGAAATTCCTGATTCCCTATGAATCAGTCCAACCAATTCTACTTCTTTCTAACTACCATAACTGCTCCTAACAGATTGCTATTTATAGTAATCTGTTTTGGCTCCAATTTCTAATAGAATGACAGCTAGCATAAAAAGAAAACTAACTAACTAACATTATGACAACTAAGCATAAAAAGAAAACTAACTAACTAACATTCTTTTTATTACTTCTCACATATACATTCCCAAACCTATTTTTATTCGTATCAATACCCCCCCCCCCTAAAAGAATGACCTTGTCCTCAAGGGGAAAAGTTGGAAATAGTTCCTGCAATTTAGCTGCACTCTCCGAAGTACTTTCACATGCAGGTAGATTCTTCCAAAGGACCAAAACTTCCACTAATCCTTGCTGATCTTCACGCCAGTTTACTATATCAGCTGGTTCTACATGGAGTTCATACTCTTCATTCAACATCGGAGGAAGAGGTTGGGGCTGCTGATGGGGCTGTAAGGTTTTTTCAAAAGAGAGAGATGGAAAACTGGGTGAATTTTAGAATGAGAAGGTAGCAGTAGTTTATAGGCTACTAGACCGACTTTAGATAGCACCTGATAAGGACCATAGAACCTTGCAGCCAGTTTAGCATAGGGTCTTGAGGCTAAGGATTTGATTTTGTAAGGCTGTAATTTCAAATAGACCCAATCCCCTTCTGAAAATTTCACCAATCTCCTGTGCTTATTAGCTTGAACTCGCATCTGATCCTGGGCATGAAGTAGATTCTGCTGGAGTTTCTTCAAAATGTCATCTCTGGCTTGGACCAGTTGATTGACATCTTCAACTTTGGAGGGAATCGCACACCCTTTTATCAACAATGGAGGATCTCTCCCATACACAGCTCTAAACGGAGTCATTCCTGCTGAACTTTGGAAAGTAGTATTATACCAAAATTCTGCCCAAGCAAGCCAGTCTAACCATTTTCGAGGTCTAGGTCCCACAAAACAACTCAAGTAAGTCTCCAAACACTTATTAACAACTTCAGTCTGGCCATCAGTCTGAGGGTGATAAGAGGTGCTCATTTTTAATTGATTTCTAGCCAATCTAAACAATTCTTTCCCAAATTGGCTTAAGAATACAAGATCCCTATCAGTGACAATTGTTGATGGGAAGCCATGAAGTTTAACAACTTCTGTGATGAAGACAACAACCACTTCTTTAGCTGAGAAAGGATGGCCCAAAGCAATAAAATGAGAGTACTTAGAAAGCCTGTCAACCACTACTAAAACAATATCCTTTCCTTTGATCCGAGGAAGACCTCCAATGAAATCCATAGAAATGTCCATCCAAATCTGAGTGGGGATTGGTAATGGTTGTAATAAACCCCCTGGAGCTAATGTGGAGTATTTATTCCTCTGGCATATATCACATGCTTCTACATACTGCTTGATATCTTTTTTCATGCCCTCCCAAAACAAAAAAACTGGCAATTCTCTTGTAAGTTCTGAAAAAACCTGAATGTCCCCCCATTGGAGTATTATGGCACTCTGCTAAAATTATAGGGATTCTATTAGATGTTTTGGAAATGACCAATTTTCCTTTAAACAATAGTAATCCTCCCTTCAATTCGAAACCTGCATGTGAATTAAGATCAACCACTAAATCTTGCATCACTTTTTTCCATTTGGAATCCTGTTGAACATCCAATATCCAATCTTTAGTTTCTTCATTGGACAAAACTGAAATAGTTGAATACATACTCTTTCTCGAAAGAGCATCAGCAGCAGTATTCTCACTTCCAGGTTTATATTGGATTTCAAAATCCAATCCAATTAACTTGACAGCCCACTTAAATTGTTCATCCGTGAATAACCTTTGCTCTGTTAAGAATTTAAGACTTCTTTAATCAGTCTTAATAATGAAATGTCTGCCCAAAATGTAATGTCTCCACCTCTAGACTGCCTGCACTAAAGCTATTAATTCTCTTTTGTAGACTGACTTTAACTGAGCTTTAAGAGACAACCCTTTACTCCGATATGCTAGTGGTCTTCCTTCTTGCATCAGAACAGCTCCTAAACCCTTGCTTGATGCATCAGTCTCAATGATAAACACCTTCTCAAAATCAGGGACTGCTAACATTGGTAAGTCAATCATGGCAGATTTGAGAGCTTGAAAGGCAGAAACAGCTTCTTCAGACCAATGGAAATTATCTTTCTTTAATAAATCAATAAGAGGTTTTGCTAACTTGCCATAATCCATCACAAACCTTCTGTAATATCCTGTTAAGCCCAAGAACCCTCTTAGTCCTTTAATGTCAGTTGGAATTGGCCAATTTTGCATAGCTGCAACCTTCGATTTATCAGCTGAAACTCCTTCTCCTGAGATTATGTGGCCAAGGTATTCCAAACTCAATTGACCAAAACTACATTTCTTCTTATTGGCCTTGAGTGAATGTTGAGCTAACAATTCTAGTATTTGCTTTAGATGAGAAACATGTGAAGACAAATCGGGGTTGTATACCAATATGTCATCAAAAAAGACTAAAGCAAATTTCCTTAAAAATGGTTTCAATACCTCATTCATTAAGGCTTGAAATGTAGAAGGTGCATTTGATAGACCCAAAGGCATTACCAAGAACTCATAGAGGCCTTCATGAGTTCTAAATGCAATTTTTTCCACATCTTCCTCTTTCATTCTGATTTGGTGATACCTAGCCTTTAGATCCAACTTAGAAAACACACTAGCTCCATGCAATTCATCAAGAAGCTCTTCTATAATGGGATTAGGAAACTTGTTTGGAATTGTTATATTGTTTAAAGCCCTGTAGTCTACACAAAACCTTCATCCTCCATCCTTTTTCTTGACTAAAATCACAGGACTGGAATAAGGGCTAATACTAGGTCTAATGACCCCTACTTGTAACATGTCGCCCACTAACTTTTCAATTTCTGACTTCTTATAATGTGGACATTTATAAGGTCTCAAATTGGGAACCTCAACATTCTCCTTTAAGTGAATAGCATGATCATGCTTTCGCTTTGGAGGTAATCCTTGTGGGTCCGGAAACACACCTTCAAACTCTTGCAACACTCCCAATAATTCCTTGGGTAACATAGGTCTTTCCTTGTTTGTATTCCGCTCTTCAATGTAATATAGTAACAATCCATGCCCTTCTTGTTTCAGAACTTGCATAAATGCACCAAAGTGTAATTGAGTTTTTTCTAGAGAAGGATCTCCAACAATTTTGACCCATTGTTCGCCTCTCCTCAAAGATAATTCAAGTTTCCCAAAATCAGCCTTCACTTCCCCCAAACTGGCTAGCCAATCCAGCCCCAAAACTATATCCACACCCTTCAAGATAAACAGATAAATATCATGTTCTACTTCCAGCTCTTGTATCGCAAGTTTTAGCTTCTTACACTTTCCTTGACATCTCACTTTATGACCATCTCCCACCTCTACCCAGTAAGTGAGTGTTGGTTCCACCCTCAGCTTCAATTGAGAGACAATTTCTTGTGATATGAAATTGTGTGAGGCACCACAGTCAATTAAAATGATCATAGATTTCCCATATAACTCCCCTGAAATTTTCCAGGATTTGGATGAAGTTAAGCCTGCCATGGAACATAAGGATAGGTGAAGAGCATTAAATTGTTTTGAAACCAAGTCCTCTATATCCTCCTCTTCACTACTATCTTCTTCCTCCACTATTAACATTTTAAACTGCTTGTTCTTGCATCTATGCTCCCCGAAATAAGGCTCAGCACACCTGAAACATAACCCCTTTTCTCTTTTTTCCCTCATTTTTTCTCCTGTTAAGTGTTTGAACTCTCCCCCTCTACTCCTATTTCTTTCATTCATATTTACTGATCCCGAGCTATTAACAACACTACCACTAGCAAGACTATCAACTTTTTTATCTGCAATATTCTTAGAATCAACAGTTACCACCTTGCTGAAAGAATTATTTCTTGTAAAGCTAGTATGTCTAGAATAGTTAGTGCTCCCCTTCTTATTAAAAATAATATTTTTCTGTTCTATCATTAGGGCTTTTTGAATTACATCAGTAAGGCTTTTTAGTTTAAACAATCTTACCTCTACCTAAATTTCTTCCTTTAATCCATTCAGAAAAATGCCCTTAGCAAATTCTTGATCAATTTCTCTTAGAGCGCCAACATACTTCCCAAATTCCTCCACATACTCTTCCACTGTACCAACCTGTTTCAAAGCTAGCAACAATTCAAAAGGATTTTGAATCATTGATGGTTGAAATCTCCTTATGACAGCCACCTTGAAAGCATCCCATGAAGGATTTGGATTGCACCTCTCCCACCATTGAAACCAGCTTAAAGCACTTCCTTCCAATGCTAATAGAATCGCATGCATTTTCTCTTCTTCCTGGACCACTTGAAATGAAAAATAGCGATCTAGCTTGCGTGTCCAACCAAAAGCGTCCTCACTGGAAAAAATTGGGATTTCCAATTTCCGCCAACGATTTTGCCCTTTCTCCATGATGCATTCACGATCTCCGATCTCACTGCCTCCATCACCATGATTGTCATCAGATCGCACTCCTAATTTGCTTGCGATTGCAGCAAGCAATTCTTCGGTTTTCTTCGTCCTCGCTTCATTTAGGTCAAGCCTCGTGCGTATTTTGTAACACCCCGATTTTCAAAGCGAGAGTGTATTTTTTTTTCAAAACAAAATCATTTAACAAAGAAATAAATAAGGAAATACCTTTGGATAAATATTTAAGTCATTATAATTTACAAGCAGCGGAATAGTTTTTCGAATTATGAATCCAAAGTATTTACACATCAAAAAGTGGTACATGGAATCCATCGAAAATAACATGTCATGCTGACAATATTAGTATTGGTACAGTCTTCCAATTTAAAATAAACGCAATCCAAAAGAAAGACATTTGTTCCCTCTATGTCAAACTAATCTGATCATTCTACAAAAAAAAAAAAAAAAAAACTTTACACCCTGAGTGATCTCCACGCGCCCCGTAAGATCCTCCTAACATAGCTCCAGTTAGGCATTCCCATCTACATTCCCATCCACAGGGTACGAACCGGTAGGATTGTCCTGGCTCTCATATGAGGGCAAAGCCCAGATTTCCACAATAGTTGTAAAGGGTCACCAACCGAAATTAACAGTTAACACATAACATTTCAGTTTTTAAATGCACAAAATAACCTTTCAACTTAGCATACACCTTAAAAGGGTTTTCCATATGCTAAAAGTTCATATAATACTTGCCAAATAAAAATGAAATCAAAATAAGGCATTTAATCAATCAAGTAATAAATAACTGACCAATCCATTGATGAATCAATTGAGCAATCGATTTCTGACTCAGAGTAAGAGTTTCTACTAAGCAAATTGATTGAGAAATCGATTTCTTGAAGGTTTTTAGTGAAACCCGTACTCTGGGCTTAAATCAATCGATTGGGCAATCGATTGAATGAATAGCTGAGCCCTTGTAACAAATCCAATCGATGGGCAAATCGATTTTGACCAAATAGCTGAGCTACTGTAATAGCCCAAATCGATTGGCAAATCGATTAGTTCAATATCTTTTCAAGATTCAGAAAACAGGAGACATAACAATCGATTGGGAAATCGATTTCTTAATTGGTTTTATGAAACGTATTTACAAAATAGACTGGCACATCGATTTTGTCAAAATAGTTGAGCTCGTGTAATACATCAAATCGATTGGCAAATACATTTTTATAAATGGCTTTTCACGGAATCAATTTGGGAATCAATTTCCCTGAATGTTTTTCTAAAACTACATAAACTAACTCAATCACATTCACATATAACTCCAAAACATAACACTTAGCAATTTCAACACAATCACCACGACAACTTGAGTTTCAAAATTGTTTTACAATCAATCACACTTACACACAATATCAATACATAACACTTAGCAATTTCAACACAATTACCACGACAACTCAAGTTCAAACACTCAATCATGAACTTGAATCAAACACGACTCGTGTGCCAAGCACCCTAATGCAATGCGTATATGCCAAAATGCATGGAGTCGGAATTCCAAACCAAAACCCTCCTCGAAGGGCCGTAAATCATAATTGTACCGCCTATCACAGGCCGAAGAACCAATTACCGAGGTGCCACCTATCACGGGTCTGCACGGTTTACTAAAAAGAAACGTAAATCGTAAAGGTACTGCCTATCACAGGCCAAAATACTATTTACCAAGGTGCCACCTATCACGGGTCTGCACAATTTACAAAAAATCGTAAATCTTAAATGTACCGCCTATCACGGGCCAAAGTACTATTTACCAAGGTGCCACCTATCACGGGTCTGCACAATTTACAAAAACGTAAATCATAAATGTACCGCCTATCACAGGCCAAAGTACTATTTATCAAGGTGCCACCTATTACGGGTCTGCACGATTTACAAAAAAAAAATGAAAATGCATGAGCATACTCTGACTCCATCCACGACAATCGTTAAGCAAATGCAGATATTAAAAGATTCCCCATTTTTAATACTCATTTAACTCTAACAATTTTCACAACAGTCGTTAAGTAAACAGATATATTAAAATATTCCTCATTTCTAATACTCGTTTAACTCTAACGATTTTTACTGCAAACATTAAGTAAACAGAGATATTAAAAGATTCCCCATTTTTAATACTCGTTTAACTCTAATGGTTTTCATGGCAAACATTAAGTAAACAAGGATATTAAGAGATTCCCCATTCTAAATACTCATTTAACTTAAACGATTTTCACAACAAACATTAAGTAAACAGAGATATTAAAAGATTCCCCATTTTTAATACTCGTTTAACTCTAATGGTTTTCACGACAATATTAAGTAAACGTAGACATTAAGAGATTCCCCATTCTTAATACTCGTTTAACTCTAATGGTTTTAAAATCCCTAACATCGTTTTTCTATGTTATCGAATCAACGAGGAAGTATGAAGCTAAGAAATCCTTGCTTTCATACCCACCAAGCCTTGGTTTCTATTCTTGAATCCAAAGAAGCAACAAAAATGAAAATGGAAGAAGGAAGAAGAAAGAAAGCTTCACGAGGCAGAGGAAGAAGAAGAAGTCTATTTTCCTTTTCTTTTGTTTTTCTTTCCTTCCCTTTTCTTCTCTTTCTCTTTCCTTTCTTTTTTCCTCCAAACAAATATTCATTATATATATATATTAAATATTTTTAACAAAACTCTCCATAATTAAATTCTTCTTAAAAGATTCACCGCAGTTAATTTAATTTATTATCGACGAGTAATTTTAATCGGGCATCAAAATATCTTTTTTGTAATTTAAACTACCAACATATTAATAACTTGGCTAAAAAGCCCTTGAGTTCAATACCAAAATCCACTAAAATACATAAAGTATAATTTAAAATTATGGGTCTTACATATTTCTTCTCTCTCTAGATTCCAATCATCCGAAGAACGAGTCATGTTTCTCATCAAAACCATACGCAATCGCAGCAGAAACAACCGATCACATGACACCAGAATCGGTGTCTCTGATACCAGTGTTACAGCTGGTAACTCAGAGAAGAGGAATTAGGGATAAAATAGAAGAATGCTATTCAGAATCAAAGTGAAGAACACGTTACAAGCTTAGAGAAGAAATTCCTGATTCCCTATGAATCAGTCCAACCAATTCTACTTCTTTCTAACTACCATAACTGCTCCTAACAGATTGCTATTTATAGTAATCTGTTTTGGCTCCAATTTCTAATAGAATGACATCTAGCATAAAAAGAAAACTAACTAACTAACATTATGACAGCTAAGCATAAAAAGAAAACTAACTAACTAACATTCTTTATATTCCTTCTCACATATACATTCCTAAACCTATTTTTATTCGTATCATTTTCCTAACATAACATACCTGAGCAACTTTAAATAGTTCTCCTAACATAACATACCTGAGCAACTTTAAATAGTTCATCCAGTCCTTCTAGATTAGGATGTACATTGTGTAAGAGATCATATATGTAATTTGCAAGTAAAAATTAACTTCTCATAAGAAAAGAATAAAAGAAGCTACATAGTTTAAATGAACCCGTCAATTTAATTTTCAAATTTATGAAATAGTTTGAAGTATTTGGTTAAGGAAGAGGACGGTCATTAAAACCTAATGAAAGAGATAACTTACTTGCATGAATCATACACGTCAGGAATTGGGGTTATGTCAAAGCACCTGTGCAAATAACACACCATTTGAGTGTCAGTCACCAAGTTAAACACACACACAATGAAGGCATAATGGCTATACATACATGACATAGGAATAGAAATTCATAATAGCTTTGTCAATAAATTGTTAGTGGAAAAAGCTAATATGAAATAGAAACTAGAAGTCGAAATAGTTAAAAGCATTTTAATAAATGGAAGGAAAGTTAGAATTTCAATTGCAAAAGAATATTTTGTCGGTTTAACATGCAAAAAGGTAAAACTAAATCATGCTATATTGCAATGGGTAGGCAAGAAAAGTAACTTAGATGAGATGATTTAATAATAGATATTTTATAGTAATAAGTTCATCGACGCATCAAGCGATAGACATACAGTGTCCCTATGCAAACCATGGAGTCTGCAATAAGTTTTGACTTCACAGTATATATAGTTTGTAAAAATTCTAATATGGCAGCCTTCCACAATGTATGTAAGTAAACCATTCTCATGTATGGCCTTTGAAGTAACCTTTTGTCGCTTAAAATCCAAAACAGAATAAAACCAAACAAGATCAAATCAACAAATGGTAAATACTTACTCCTTCCGTTGATTATATAGGTCTCTGTCCTATCTTGATTAAAAAACTCAGACAACAGCAAACATGATTCCTACAAGCAGAAGCGACTTGGTCGAAATACTAAGAAAGATCAGCATGATCTTGGAAAAGGAAAAGCAAACCTGTTCTAACAATCACAAAATCTACTGAAAATTGATAATTTCCAACTAAATCAACTTTTTTCTGACAAATTGAGTCTAAGAATTCAAATTATATCATACTTGGCATTCTACTCAGGGTTGATTAACAGGGGTTTTGTTCTTTTTAAAAATGAATGTCCATCTGTCCATTCACAAACCCTACAACCGCTGGGGAGTTTATTCCCACTTTGATCTAGATTGGACAGCTTCGCTGCATTTTGAGGCCTCTCCAGGTCTCAATTTATCAGTTTGCTAGTTTAGAAGGCTATCTTATGTATTTGCGTAGTAAGTTGACTTTATGCTAGACCTTAAATGACTCCTCTGAATTCAACCTTCAAAGAAAAACAAAAACAAAATGCCATTCAATTAAAAACCATAAATCAATATCATTTCCTTCTAAAAAAATCTCATCAAACATCCAACAAAGTCAATCAAAGAAAGGGAAGAGAGAGAAAAAAACATACCTCTTCTTCACGGTTATAGAGAATGTCTCTAAAGTCTAATCCTCAAAACCTCACCAACAAACTGAGATTCTTCTTCAATCTCATCAGGCGAAGCCTCAGCTTCACCAAAGCTATAATTGCTAACAAGGTTCCCATCCATCATCAATCCATGATCAGTCACCTTACTCTCTTTGCTTCCACCAGCTCCAAACTCAACACCATCACTCTTGCAACCTTCATGATCATCATCCCCATTCACAGCCAATTCAACCTTATCACACCCCAAACAACGAGTCAACTTATAAGAGAACAACCTCTCAGCAAACTTATCTATCCTCAACTTAAACTCCTTTAGACAATCAGAAGTAACAACCACAATTGAATAGTCAATTATATCGAAAATATCCGAATTTGACGACCTAAAGTAGTTCCTCCACTGATTCAGTGACCCTGACTTCATTTTCATTCTCAACAGCAACAAAATATTCACAACCCCAAATCAATCCTTCAACAACTAGTTCTAAATATAGAATCAAAGACTGAACACTAACCCTTATTTATGTTAACACTAACCCTTCTTCATCCTTGATGCTTTAAGTTTTTCAAAGTGTCTCTAAGATTAGAGAGTTGAATTTCCCATATTTTATAATCCACGAAATCTCATAAATTAAGAAAGGGAAATAGCATAATAGATTCACTATATCTCAAGTGTTTCATATAAAGAACAAACAATAAGGGTAGGATGAGTACAATGAAAAAAGAATTAGAGACTTTGCAGGCTAAAAATAATAACAAAAATTAGATTAAGGCATTCTAGGTGTTCGAGCAAACAATATAAACCAACTAACAATTAGGAAGTGTTTATTATTTTTAGTATGCTTTGAAATATATTTTATTCACATGATGCAAATCAGAATCATAACCAAAGGATTTTGTTAAATATTATATTAGAATGTAAATAATTGTATGGGTTGTAAATATGTAAGTATTTTGGTCCGTTAGTATTACTATGAATTAGGGTTATTTAATACCCTGTGCCTATATAAAGAGATTTCGTTGTGTAGTTGAAACACACGGGTTATTCCATATGTCTCTTAATACTCTTTATATTCAACATGGTATCTAGAGCCAACTGAGAAACAACCCTAATCGTCAACTACCCGGTCGACCCATTGTCTTCGGTAAATATTTTTCGGCAAATTGTGTTCTCAACTCTGGTTTCCCCCCACCCCTCTGTCGTTGATACGTTGATTCCTCAATTTTTGTTCAGCCGTTCACGCTATACCGTCACTGTTTCTGAAGAGTTTTTTCGACGAACGACATTCCATCAGAGCCGTACACCCCATATCGGCCAAACCCTTCTATCGCGCCTTTAGCAAACCGCTCACGTGCACTCACACACCACCTGCAAACCCGCGCGTGAGATCCACGCGCCGCCCACTGCAACCGCGCATGTCGGCGCATTCGGAAGCCGTTCACGGTGCCGTTTCTTCCACCGCACTCGCCTCGGCCTCCTAATTCCATATATGACATCAATTTTCAGTTTCGAGTTACGGATATATGAGTTCCAGTTCAATCAGCCCCTATGTTCCCAGTTCCGACGCATTTTCTGACAATCTTTGCTGACCATGGCATCTCAATCTAAAACAAAGAGCATCTTCACTAACTACATCATTTTTCCTCTCTCTATTGAAAAATTGAGTGGATCAAATTATGATAGTTGGGCTGCCGACATCAAACTATGGCTAAGTGGTCAAGGTTACGAGGACCATCTCACCCAAAACCCTAAAATGGTGAGTGTGACTGAAACATCCAAATGGAGTCAGATTGATGCTCAGTTGTGTAGTGTGATTAAGTCTACACTTCAACCAGATGTTAAACCGATTTTCGGTCTGCATCTCACGTGTGAATCGGTTTGGAGTCAAGCAAATGCACTTTATACTAACGATACACAACGTCTTTATGGAGTTTGTCACCGCTTGTTGAATATTATTACTCAGAAGTCACTCGATGGCTCTATTTCTGCATATCTTGGCACCGTTCATAGTGCACCTCACGACTTTAATGAGCTTCTCCCTCTTGCGGCAAGTAACCCAGTTGAACAGAAGAAGAAGTTGGATCAACGCAACACCTTCTTCATGCTTCTTGCACTCTATGGCCTACCCCATGAGTACTCTACAACTCGTGATCAAATTTTGGGGCCTGTTATTGTTCCTGATATGTCTACTACTTGAGCGATCCTCCTTCGAGTACCAGCAAAACATCCAGTTGAGCAGTCTATTACTTCAGTTCCGGATGACACTGTTATCCTTGCATCTCAGGGACATAATCAACAATGTTCTTGTGGAGGACCATCCAACTCTAAGCCTCGTCCCAAATGTGAGCATTGTTATCGGCTTGGACACACTATTGATCACTATTGGAAGTTGCATGGCAAGCCTTCGCCTTCGATAAATGCAAACCAACTTGATGCTTCTGCCACTATTCAGACTACACCATCTCCACTTGATCGATAGACTTGATGTGAATGTGCAATTCACTTCAAGGATTCCAAAGTATCCTGAAGGGGATTCGCTAGTTAACCTGTTTGCATCCGCGAATCGAACCTAAAGCTTAGTGTGATACACACGCTTTGTAATTTATTTGTGCAACCTTTATCATATCAATTTAATCATCTTCTTACTCAAAATTTGCAGCATATCCTCAACAAATGATCCAACAATAGTGCCCAAAAACAAAGATTGAGTAGGTAGAATAAGGAGGTAGACATCTCAAATATTTTGATGACTTAGGATAAATGGATTTACATGACACATGCATGAATGATGTGTCAATAGAAAAATATTTAGATATATTTTAATAGATTATAATAGAGTCTATTGATTAAGATTCATTAAGTCTTTATTTGATGATCTTTGTATATATTGATTGAAGTGCTAAAAACCTTGTTTTTAATACTACTTCAATCAATTTTCAATTTTTCTTATACAAGTATCTATTAAATGTTGTTTAGTTATATCATATACCTTCATCGAATCAATCCAAATATCATATGCCCATAATCAATTGAGGTATCACATTAAAAGTTTTTGACATAAATATAACTTTGGTCCTTATCTTTTACCTACTATACATTTTGGTCCTTTAGATATATTTTTTTTTTTGAAATTTGTTCTATTCATTTATAATTTGGTTTAGTCATTTATATTTTACTTAATAATCGTTTTAATAATTTATCTTTCAAAAAATTATATAAGTTTGTCCCTTTGTTAAAGACTAAAATGAATCTGACTAGGTATGAACTGTGAATTTTTTTGCTTCAGTTCAAATCATCACTTTGTTTTAAAGAACACAAATCAGATCTATTCAACGATACTTACGACTAATAGTTTATAAGTTGTATTGCTACATACATTATACTCCAAACATGACTTATATGAAGCATAAATAAATATTGAAGATAGTAGGAATAAACGAATTTTTTTTTAAAGTTTGGGAAGTTGTTTTTGGGGCTAAAATTAATTATTAATTAGATTTCAACTCGCGTGTTGTGTGGGTGTCTTGAGATTTAATTTTTAAAAATTAATAACTATTAGAAATTATATGATATATATATATATATAATTTATAAGTTTTCTATCAAATTAATCATTTATAAATCTCATTTTTTGTTTTGTTTTGTGAACTAACACTCTTATTAAACAAACTTTATATCTTAATAGCATATATACAATGACTTAGATATCAAATCAAACACAATAATTGTATTTACAATTTTATTTTACATAGTTTTATTTGTAATACATGTATGAATTAGATGTATGAATCATAGGAAAGGAAATTGACATAAAGTGTTAGTCACGTCACAAAAAAATAACTTGAAAAAATATTAAAAGTGGCACTACCATATATAAAATTCACAAGGCAACTAAAGAAATTAAAAAAATGGTTGAAAGATTTGAATTGATAGTAATAATTACATATTTTTCTATGATAATAGATAAATCTTAAAGGAAAAATTTTGAACTAAAACAAATGTATAACATAAGTGCAGCTTAAAAAAGATATTAATTAAATTCAATTATGAAATTATGTGCATTTGGAATAAAATAATTATGGAATCCAGTAGATACTTTGTTTTCATTGCGTCAGTGTGAAAAATAACACTACTCTTCAAGATAATTACTTCATCCGTCTCATTTTAAATATCTTATTTGAAGTGTGTACAATTCTTTTAAAAAATAATTAGTTTATTTCATTTCAATCTTAAAATGTTTCATTCTCTTGCTTAACCTTTTTTTTTTCTAAATAAAAATGAAAAAAAAAAAAAAACACAAGTGTTAGTGAAGGAAGCTTGTGAATGAACATCGATAGAGTTTTTTCGTGACTTGTGAGACTTCTCCCATTTTCTCGCAACTTTGCAGCATCAATTACAGTTTGCTCAACCTCTATATCAATTAGGGTTTTCTCGCAACTCTGGAAAATTGATTACGGTTCGCTCAACCTTTGCAAGATTTGCAAAACTTCTACCTCTTCGTGACTTGGTGATTTTTTATATGTATTTTTATCCTTGCTTTGTTAATGGTCAACCTCTGCATCAATTTCTGGTTTCTGATTACGATTATGATTTCTAAAATGATTTTTGTCTATGATTTCTGATTCACATATATGATGCAATATTCTCACTAATTTTTTTTAGTAGATTAGTGTAGTTCTGATGTTAGATTAATTATGATTTTGTTGAGATGGATGTTTTCATATAGCATATCCATCATATGTTTGATATAAGCATTTCTAAGATTTTTGACTTTTCACTTTTCAGCTTTTATTTCCATAAGCACTCTATTAGGGACTAATTATGTTCGTCTATGATTATTAATTGTATACTTTTCTAGAAAACTTGGGTATGAATATAAAATACCTCTCTGCAATCATCTAAGCTGTAGAATACGATTTTAGATTCAAATACAGATCTCCATTCTCTCTCTCAATAGAAAACATGAAATTACAATGCCCCAAAGGCAGGGATAAAGTGATAAACATAATATATGCTAGTAGAACAAATGCTTAATTAAGTATTTGTTGAAATCAGATGAACACGATTGGCCCACAAATAAAGGAATAGTGTTTAGGGTGGTGTACTGGTTGCAAAAGAATAGATGTGATAGTTGTATATGTAATTGAGGTACTCATCTAGCAACTACTATAAAAAAAACATTTGTATTTCTACTTTTAAATGTTTTTAGGGCATTAACTACTTTTATTAGGTGTAGAGCATCACTTAGCATGCTAAATTTTTCTAACTTTTGACATGGGACGGTGGTCTTATCTTTCATGATTATTTTTTAATTATGTTCGTCATTTTTTTTCCTGTAAGTTTAGTTATTGCTTTTGTGCATTAGTTTAGTTTTTGTTTGTGCATTATTTTAAAAGTAAATCAATAATTTAGAAAAATATCAACAAATATGGGATTAATTTGCATTTGTTTTCCGTGTAAATAGCTAATTAATCATTTTATTCACTTAAGATCAGCATATATGATGTTCTAATTTTGAAGTCCTAAGCTTATATAATGTTAATGTTATTACTCTTAGAACTATATTATATTTATATATTTTTCATTGTTCTTCTATATGTTAATTACTACTAACTTGTGTTTGAATAGGTACTGTAGAAAATAGTTGTCTATTAAAAAGAATTGTTACTTTATCTATGAATAAAGATAATAATATTGATTCTGTTTATACTGTGTTGAAACTGCTCTATTTGATTTAAAGTCTACTTTGCATTTAAATTGATTCATATGGAAATAGTTATGTATTGCTCTCATTTATTTTTGATTTTACTTATTGAATATATTATTTTTATTTTGTAGATGAATGATGGTGATATTGATGAACAATTTCAACATTTGGAAGCACGAGATGAAGAGATAGATGTCGATACTTATGTTTTCTTTGTTTGTTCGTTGTTTTAAAAAAAAAATATTTTTGTTATTTAGATTATTAGTACATACATTGTATGAATGATCAATAGTTCACCTATTTTATTTGTTTAGTTGACACATTACTAACATAGATATATCATAGATATTGTGTTTGACCTCTATAGGACACTGGACTTTAAATATATATATATATATATATATATATATATATATAATATTATAATAATTTTGTATTATCATAATTGTTATATTTTAAATTTATTATAGTATATTACAATAATTTTGTATTATCGCAACTATTATATTTTTAAGTTTATTATAGTAATGCAATAATAATATTTTACTAAAATTATTTCTTTAAATATAATAATTTATAATATTAGTTTTTTAAAAAATATTTATTTTTTGTAATGGTTATTAAGTGTTGTCGTATCTTAATTAAAAAAATGCTTACCAAAATGGTTTTAATTTGGCAACAACATAAAATCGTTGTCATTCTTAATTTGAAAAATCGTTCTATAAAAGGTAGCTACGAGTACAGTTTTCACAAAGTGTTGTTGTTCTACAAGAAAACCGTTGCATAAGGCAAATACAATGCCTTGGTTCCTCACGAACAGAAAACCATTCTCATAGATTACGACAACAATTTTTTAACGTTAAACAACGGTTTTTACGCGTTGCAGTAGAGCAAAAATATTGTAGTGCCTCAACAAACTTAAGGTAAAAAATTCTTAGCTTGAGCTTGGACTACATTGTGAAATTACATAGCCTCCTAGATCGAATATAATGATCGATGAAAGAAAATTATGGTGACTTAGTGATAGTGTCATTCTTAAGAACAAGATAGAAATCGTCGTTGTAAACGTACTATCAAGAGCAATAGAGACAACAATAATGTATTTGATCCACTGGGATCAAACACGCCATATTTGAGAATGGGGAAGCTATAACGTATATAAGATCAATACACCCAATCATCATCTTCGATGTTAATATAATGTCGAAACCAACTTCTCGTACTCAAAATATGGAAGACGACTTAGATTCCGTTCAAAGAAAATAAAATTGATGGAGCCTATTCTTGATTCATATGGTAGAGAAAAAAATAATGATGCATTTTGAAAATCAAATATTTTGACATAGATTGGTCCCCATCTTTTACCCAACTATTTATTTTGAATTGACAATTCTTACCGTAAAGATTTTATAGAATATTCATTATCTTTTTCAGTGAAATTTTCTTCATCGCATTTAGAATAAAAACCTTCATCTTCATAATTGTGAATTGTGGTACAACGATATCATTCACATAGCAAACAAGCCGATAATATCATGTTAGAAACCATGATATCAAAAAATTGAAGATTAATTTCATAATGAATATAAACTTTAGAACTTGATACAAAATAACTTTTTTTTTAAATATTTCGTATTAGAAATTAAAGAAAATATAAAATCAATGAATACAAAAACTCTATTTATATAACACATTTCAAACAACCAACTAAGTCTGACTAATTAACAAACCAAATTTAATCAACTAACCAATTTTCAGAACTAATAATTAAAATATCTATCCTTACCTTGCCCAATTCAGAACAGACCGATTTCCTAAACCAATAATTAAAATATCTATTCTTAATACCTTGCCCAATTCAAAAAGAATCAATTAAGGAAATCATTCTGGACTCACTTAAAGCCAAACAATCTGCCATCTTCATGCTTTGACCTCAAAAGTGTCTTTCTTAGTCAAACAAAAGTGTCCACCATTTCCTCACATTGTACAGATTCTCAATGGGAAAAAGTGCTACAAAACAAGAACTACACGTAGTGCCTATGAAAGTGTGGTTGTGTTCTGAATGTAAAAGTTGATTACTACTTAGACCTTAAATTAATTTAGGTGGCTAGGCTTTCAAACAAAAACAAAAGTGTGTATCACCCAATTTTACGAATTAGACACACGTGTTTTGAATGTATCAATATATCAAATAAATAAATATTTAGTTCTCATAATATTTTGAAAATCTAATTCTAATTTTTATAAAAGAAGTCATAATTATCTGTCTTAATAAAAATTATTATGCAAACACTTTTAATATTTTAAAGAACATTAAAAAATATTTTGAATTTTAGAATATAATAAAAAATTCCACTACAATAAATAAATTTAAAATTTAATTTTTGATTTCATACTTTAATATTTTTTATTTAGGTAAATATCACTTATAATCCACTAGTAGAATTTTGCCTTTTTAAGTCGGTTAAAATGTACATTTTAAGTCGGTTTCGTGTCCGAGTTAACAGCAAACGACTTAAAAAATATGGTATTTTTTAACTCGTTTCATGAACCGACTTAATAGAGTTTCGTCATATTAAATCGATTCAGCTTAACCGACTTAAACATCGTAAATTCAGTATAATACATCATCTTTTTAAGTCGGATATTTTTGCCAACAGACTTAATAGATATAATTAAAATAATATTTTTATTTATTTATTTTTTTTTATATAAATTTCTCATTTTGTTTTCATGCTACTAATTCATGCAATATTTCGTATTAAATTTCAAATAAGAGTTTTGCACTTACAATCACAATTTTATATAATCATCTAATAATCAAAATATACAATATCACAATATCTCATATTTATAAAAAAAATAAAGAGTACAAATAAAATGTATCCCATTTTCGACTAATCTTGACAAGACGGAAAAAAAATGATTAAATATCCATTAACAAAATTACAAAGTCACAATATAGCAATATTCAATAGACATATATTAGTATCGTCATTTTCTTCAATTAATTTCAAAATAAAATACACACGATGTTTTTGAACTTATTCACTTTGATCCGGGCTCGAGTCCTCAAATATCTGGAAGAAAAAAAAAATACACAAGTTATCCTCAAATAGTTAGAAAAAAAAATGAATTTGACACATATTTTTTTTTCTTTGAAATAATATGATATTATCTAAATACACTAATTTTATCAACGTCACAAAAATTATATATCAACAATATAATTATAAAAAATTATTCATATAAATTTATTATTCAATAAATTGAACAACCAACCAACCAACCATGAAACGGTTGGCGAAGATGGCAATGAAGAAGTGGACGTCAACCAACCATGGAGTTGGCTATGGATGTGGAATGGAGTTGGGATGTGAAATAGAGTAAATGCAAGAATATAAAAGATTTATAATACAACAGTTAATAAGGTGGAAGCTAAAACGTTGCATGTGATTATTTATCTTCCCTTTAAATCATATACACGGTATCTGGCTTAAATCGGTTATTAATATAATATAACCGCATTAAACAAGTTTTAAATATTTACAAAATTGCCACCACCTCATTTTGTTAAGTCGTTTATAAGTAACCGATTTAGCCACAAACTATGTATTAAGTCGTTTCTCAATATAACTGTGTTAACGATGTTTCACATATTTACAAAATTGTCACCGCCTCAAATTGTTAACTCGTTTATACGGTAAACTGATTTAAATATACCTCCGCCTTATTTGTTAAGTCTGGTGCGAGACAAATGACTTAAATCTACTGTATTAAAAGCCCAATTTTGTACTGGTGCTTAACTTAATTTCAGTTAACGTTTTAGTCTTTTAATTTTTTTCCTAATTTGGTCCTTTATTTTAATTTTAAGTAACAATTAAATCTTTTATGTTTTAAAATGTCAACAATGTTATCTTTATTTTTTGCAAAATTTCAAAAAAATTCATCAAAAATTTCAAACAAAACCATGAAATTAATTATCATCCTCAATATAATACAATTTCATCAAATTCATAACTTAAATCTTTAAATAAACTCATATTTTCATCTCTAATAACATCAAATAAAGAATAACAAATTTGAGTTTATTTGAATATTTGAACTACAAATTTGATAAAGTTTATTTTATATTAAAGAATATAACTAAATTTATGAGTTTTGTTTAAAAATTTTGATTAATTTTTGAAGTTTTATAAAAAAAGGATAACATTGTTAACATTTTAAAAAATATAAAAGATTAAATTGTCACTTAAAATTAAAATAAAGAACTAAATCGAAAAAAATATAAAAGATTAAAACGTTAACTGAAATTAAGTTAAGGGACTATAGGTGATATATATTTGCCCTTTTTATTTTGAATAACATTTTAAAAATTAATATTTTATTTATTTCAAATTATAAATTATAGATTTATATAAATGAACTTTTAATAATATTCTAAAATACTTACAAAATATCATTTAAAAACTTAAAAGTTGAAGAATATTTTCTTTTATTAAAGATTAAAAATTATTTTGTATAATAATTTTTTAAAAACTTAAAAATATTATTTTTTACAATTAAAAATGAAATTTAAAAATTTCATAACAACTAAAATTTTGTTTAACACAAAATATAAACATGCAAATGTACCATTGGAATTAAAAAATAGTGATTGTTTTTTTAAGAAATACAATACAAAGGCGGCGAACATATATTTATGATATAAATTAATTGCATGTTAATACGCTATTGCATTCAGGAACCCTGTCCGAGTCCGATTCAGCAATGACATTTTCCAAGTCACCGTGTCGCGTGAATACGGACTTTTTTAACTAAATAAAAATATAGAGCAAATTAATCAGATGAATTATTTTTCAAAAATAAATTAGTAGTTAGATTAAGTTTTTTAATTTTAAATTTGGAACAACTTTCTTAAAACTTTTTTGGTGAGACGTGAATAATGAAGAAATTCAATTACAATGATTATCAATTGTCTATCTATTGAAACACTCTAAAATTATTATTAGAAAGAAAAATAAAAAAAATAATATTTGAAAAATTAAATCAAAATCCAAGAGAATGATCAATACGGATACAAACAACCTCACTAAAATTGTACCAAAAAATTTAAAGTGACAAAATCACGGCGAAAGAAAATATAACAAATTAAAAGATAATAAACATCAACAAAAATATTCGAAAATATTTGAGGAAATTGCATCCCACAAATGAATTTTGATAATGTGAAGACTAAAACATCAAAAGAGCTTGCCACTACTACGAAGTTTACGTTCAATGTTACAAATTTGTGTTTAATATGACACAAAGTTTGTTATAAGATTCTAATTCTTATTGAGTGTATATTCCAATTTACATCTTATATCAATTCAAGTATCAAAGTTCATTTTGAATTATTGTGACTGTAATTTATTGATTTATAGAGATTTATAACGACTCTCATGAGAGAGAATATTACAAATTCAATCTCATGTTCAAGGCTTTTTCTTGAAATATTCTTTCATATATGAGCATTTTTCTTCTTTCTCTATATTGATCTTTCACACTTTTCAAAAGATATTCAAGTTATGAACAAAGTTTTAGATAATTTCTATGTAGACATTACTAAGGACATATTTTTTCAATTAATTGTAAATATGAACAATGTGGATTTTTGAAAAGCCTTTTTCAGTATAGACAACATCGTCAGCATCTTATGTTTGAAGGAAGTTCTTTTTATAGTTCATGAATATATGTTTGTTGAGAAAATGAGTCGTTGAAATGAGTAGAGTATGTGGCATTTATACAAGTAGTTGTTTGACTTTGGACCTGTTCAGGCAGTAATATATTTTACATAAAATTTAACATCTTGCTTCAATATTTGTGTTGTAAAGCCACGTTAGTTACACTCAAAGGAAGTGGAAATACTCCATTTCAGGAATATTCTTTTTTCATTGATGTCGTACATATTCTCCTTGGATGATCTTTGTGTTGTTATAGAGGAATATAGTTCTGGAGGAAATCATGCAATGTTGATCATTGTATCAGAGGAATATTGAGCTTCCTTGATTTTTGTTGATGTTCTAAGTCAAACGAATGTTTATACGAGACATATCTTGTTCGTTGGTTTTTCATTAGATGATTGATCACTTGATTTATCTTTGAACGCCTGATAAATTCTAATTTTTCTACTCGTTTCTTCTAATGATTACTCATTGGAGGCTTGTACCAAAACCATTTGTTCTAACATTGTATATGTGATTTATATTACTCTTTAGACGATAGTTTTACATAGTAATGTGAACTAATGTCTTATACTAGTGTTTCGATAAATACAATTTTGTTCCAAGTTATGATTGACTCTTTCATTAGTGAACATAGTTATTTTCTCATTAATTGATAATATGTTTTCTGTGTTTTGCACATAAATATTTACACTAAGTCACAACTATTTTAGTTACTTATGGCAGACAATCAATAACATAGATCCACATTATATCTTAAAGAACTTTCACACTCAAAGTATTAGTTGGCAAATAATTGTTCTCTTGTTTTGTTTACATCAAAATATTAGTTGATGTTTGCATTCGAACAAATATAGTTCTTACAAACCATACCCATCACGGCCCCATTTTATATAAAGAAGTGACTTTGCACGACGAAAGAAGGACAGCGAATGTGAGGGTCTTGTATCGAGTTTTGAATGCATGATATAGCAATGTGAGGATCTATGATTCATTATTGATATATAAAACTAAAAAAAAAAAACTTGATAGTGGAGGTCAAGATCAAACCTTTGGGCGAGATTAAACATTGAGTGTCTTATAGGAAATTTTTTAATTGCCTTGGGGAAACTCCTCAATGTCAAGAGCTACGATACAACCTTAGTTTAATCATGACTAATCACTTATGAGTCAAGTAGGTCTATGAGGATGTGATTTTATTAATTTGTGTCGTCCATCCAACTGTGGGTGACATACTAGTTTATCTCCTCTTCAAGTACTTCGAAGTAGTTTGGTACCACATAACATATTAAATGATACGTCAGATGAACATTTGTTCACATTCCATACTCATGCACTTATGTATATTGGTTATTGATATTTTGTATTTATGTGCTACTTGTGATTACATAGTATTCATTTTATTCTTATGATGTCATGTAATGACTTCTATATCCTCACCCAACAATAATTTGTTTCTTCACGCTTTGATGACACAAATGACCCACAAGCAAAAGTGAGTACTACATGACAAACAACATTGATGTTACTTGTTGTAGTGATTTTTCATGTATCTTATTGAAGTATAAGGACGTCAAGACTAATGAGAATACAACTCTAATTGGTGACACCGGATTTGAGTTATTTTTTATAATTATTTTTTTTTAAATCTTGTGTTTGATTAATTATGAACACCACATACTTTATAATAGACCTTAAATCTGCATTTATGTTGTGATAATTATTTTCTTGTGATGTCTTACGCTCTAAAATGATTTTATTTGAACATAATTTTACCTCTTAGTTATGTATTTCCATAAAAAAAAAATTAAGTTTAATACTATAATTCGGGGTTCATAGTGTTACATACAAAGTACAAGTAGTGAGAATAGATTTAGGAGTACTATAAATCGATCCCCTGATGAAAAATTGGGTTAAAAAGAGTTCCAATGTATTTTCATGACTTTCATTAATGATTCAAACATAGATCTAATGTTATAACATGATAAAAAAAATTCTCTCTAAGTATTTTTCTAATTCAAGACTTTTAATGGATATTGATCACCTACTAATCATGTATCAATTATTGATCATCAAATTAACTATAATGACCATAATTTAAGCTAATCTATTATCTAAAACATTTATTTGGTTATTACAATCAATTTCACAACATATCAACATTTATACTATTTCTGGAGTTTAACTGCTCACTTTATTGATTAATCTAAAAATTTAGGGGAAATACCATATGAGACGATCTCCAAAACATCAATTAACACAAAATCTAAATAGTTGTTCCTATTAATTAATATGGTCGTCTACGACTAAGGGATAATGATTCAGTCACAATTGGATGGACGACACAAATAGCCAAAAACCTTAACTATTCAAAACAAATATTAGCCAAGAATTCAAAAAGAGTATATTTTTTATTGAAAAACAATAGAAACAAAATTGAAAAATAATTTACCACATAGAATTAACATAACGACACAATAAACAAATATCAAGTATGGAGAGATTTATGAATATTTCAATATTTGGGGATATTGTTTCTCTTCAATGGCAAACTTTCATATGGAAAAGTACATTACTTCACGACTCACAATATATATATATATATATATATATATATATATATATATATATATTAAACCAATTAAATCAGAATTGTAATGAATAATATCAGTCCATGAAAATAAAAAATGGAAGATGTCATTAGAATGTACATCCTCTTCACAATCTACTTCTTTGTTTCTTCAAATCAAAATTATATTTCCTATAATTTGAGTTATACAACATTTTCAAAACATTATATTTATACATATCCTCAATTACACTATTTCTTAAAAGAGGAAAAATTAAGGTGACAAGGAAAAATATACTCCCTTGTAAAATAGAGATCAAAGAGAAGAAAAAAATTATGAAGAAACAACAACAACATCTCTATTACCATTCATCAAACCAAACCGAGTAGGCTTAGGCTGAAAATTCTTCCGCCTATGAACATCATGGCTTGAAGGCTTAATAACTTGCAAGAGAAATGCCTTCAAAGAATTAACTTTAGCAACCATAGGTGAGATTTCATTGGAACTATGAGAGCAATGAAAGGGATTCTTAGGAATTTGTCGAGAGACACTTCGATGGGGATTCTTGTGCATGCTACATCTAAAGGAACCAGGATGTGTGGTGGGTGAGCACAAGCACGTACGAGATTGTGGTTTGTTTGTTCGAGAATGAGACTTTGACATTGAAATATCATTTTTTGAGGCCATAAGAATAGGATTCTCTTGTGTGAATGTTGTTTTCTTGGTAGTAGTTGTAGCCTTCAAAGGGATATAATAGTTGAGATTATTTTTTATTATAAATAAATTTTAGTTTAATGCCTTTGTAATGTTAATGTAGATTTATTTTACACCGACAAATAATAAAATATAATTAACTCACAACTGTGACGTTTCAAGTTTAAATTTAGAACAAAACGTTCAATCTAACAATAATCATATTTATTAGTAGAGCTATGACTTAAAAACTTCACAATATATATATCTAAAATATGTGTTTTTATCACTAAATTTACTTTGGTGTAGATATTATGTTTGCTAAGTTATGGAAAATATTTTAGTTATTTATTAAAATCGTTAAAGATATTTAATTTTTATTATCAAATTATCGTTATATTTGTGCACATAAATAGCTGTGATTTATTGATGATGTAAACATATTTGTATTCACTGTATATATAACAATTAAAGTCTGTATATATTTGTAAGTAAATTGATGACTTGGGTTTGATTGGTCCTTGTAAGGTAATGAGTACTTAATTAATTTAGGAACGTTATTTGTCCTATAATGGACAAAATTTTCCTTACAATAACAATTTTTAAAATACTATAAGAAGAATCTATTTTATTTCCCTGAATAAAAACCCAAAATTGAATTCAAGACGTGGAAGTGATGGTGAATGGTCTAACAACAAAGCAAGTTAATCCAAATTCAGACGTGGAATTTGAAATGGTGGTGGATGGTCTAATCATAAAGCCAATGAATCTACTATGTATCCATGGATAGCTTTTTGAGTCAAAAACATGGGATTTCTTACCTTACTGCTTTTTATATTCTGTGTCATAAACGTCGATCCAATGGTTTCCCGTTGCGCTTTTCAGGTTATTTCAATTTTTTATAATATTTTGAGAATAAGGCTGTGCAGTGTAAAACAACTTTCATTTAAGTATAATTTGTCGTGATATCAAATAATTAAATAAATATATTTAATTTAAAAATTGTACCATATATATAATCTAGCATATTAAATAATTATAATTATACACTACAACATTTTCGATCTACCGCAACGCTAAAAAATCGTTGCATATAAGAAAAAACCGTTGCCGTAAGCTACGAGAACGGTTTTTCAACCGTAGTGTACCGAGGCATTGCCTATACTTTAGGCAACCGTTTTTGTCAAAAATAGCAACGCCTCCATAAAACCGTAGTCATAAATATCCTTTGAGAACGGTTTTTATGCTAAAATACAACAACAGTTTTATCATTTTAAAGAACACTTTAAAACCGTTGCCTCTGATTAAACCAAATAAAAAAAATAATTAGAAAATTGACATATTTTTAAAGTAGACCATTTATTAATAAACCTTAAATATATACACATAATCAATTACAACGTACAATTATCTTTCAAACTAATAACTAACACATGTCCAATTACTTCTAAAAGTTCTAAAAGCTTGAAGTTGTTGATTCTTGTACCGCTCTCTCAAGCTCTTTATGCCCTATACATTTTGGTTTTGACTAGTTATCATCATCCTTCATATTTAAAGACAAAAGCTCAACATATTTATCTTCTCTATCCATGCAATAGCAGGATTCTCAAAAACTCAAATGAAATAATACCCATCTTAACTGCAATTGGTATTCCTTCCATATTTATCTTCGCTATCCATGTAATAGCAGAATCCTCAACCTATAAATATATATAAGTTAATTCAAAACAATATGACAAATATTTTTTAAGTACCTAGATTAATTATACCTACACAAGTTGCAAAACGATGAAACAATCATTTTCAAAATCCACTAAAACCAGTTAAATATTTAAAAATGTAAATGATGGTTCATCATTAATTCCTTTGTTTCATTAAAAACAACACCAAAGTATCGGTGTTAGATAGATAACAATAGATTGAAATAGTTCATAGAATATCAAACAAAAAACAGGTATCTTAAATTATATGAACAAATGTTTGTGAGAGTGAGTACAAATAGTTTGTGAGAGTGAGTACAAATCAGTGTTTGTGAGAGTGAGTACAAATAGTTTGACCACATTGTCATGGTTCTTCTCACTGATTATCATAGTGCAGAGAGATTAAAATAAACAAGTATCTTAAATTATATGAACAATCAATGCAAATATGACCACATATTCAAGATCTAAAATCCAAAACCTACAACTCTGTGATTCTGCTACTGCAAGGAATCTGGGTCTGATAACAAATTAGTAGTATAGATAAAATGACATGATTCAATTAATATACCGTTGAGAAGTTGTGTTAGACATATGTTCGTTTTTGATATTATTGACAAACATACATCTTGAAATAAATCTGACATTGTGAACTGAGAAAAATTTCAGGAACATCAACTCAATCCTACAAACATGAGACAATTGCTTGGAACTCAAGAAATCAACAAAAGCTTGCAGATTCATAAGCAAATCGATTAGTAAAATCGATTCTGTAACAGGGTTGAATGATATTATCCAGTATGGGATTAATCAATCGATGGGCACAATCGATTTGCACATTCTATAAAAAATCAAACAGGCTATCAATCGATCAGACAAATCGATTGGTACAATTATTAGAAAATAAATTGTGCAAGTCATAGAGCTAGTTTGCCACAAATCGATTAGGCAGATCGATTGTTTAAATCACCAGGACTGACCTGATTGCTTACATCGATTAGACAAATCGATTGGTGCATTTCCTAAAAGTAAAATACACAAGTCAGTAGCATGCCTTGCAAGCTAATCGATTTGGAAAATCGATTAATCCAATCACTTCCTTATTTTTTGTTTGTCTACATCGATTGACACAATCGAGTGTGAATGTCCCAGAGCCAAACCAATGGTTACTAAATCGGTTAGGCAAATCGATTTACTAAAATAAGTTTCAAAATAACCTTGGTCTGGAACATACATAGTCGATTAACACAATCTACTATTTTACTTCAGTTGAGTTAAGTTTGGCATCAATCGACGTGGTAAATCAATTGAATGAGCAAACTGTTGAAATAAGCTTCATACTTAAGTTTACAATCGGTTGGGCAAATCGATTTGTGAAAAACACTGTGTCCTTGGAACCAGTGTAATCGATTGTCTAAAGCGATTGGTGCAAAAAGGTTTAGAAACAGAGATGACTGAATTGGTTGAATCGATCAAGTACATCGATTGTTTTGATCTCGTTGCTTGAACAAAACACGCCAAGTCGATTATGAACATCGATTCAATTAAGTACATTCATCCAAGTCTGAAGAACTCAGTTAAAATAATCGATTCGTTAAATCGATTAGTGTAAGCAGTTTCAAGATTCAAGAAAAACAAGATTCGCGAAATCGATTGGTTATATCGATTAGTGTGCTTTATAACTTTAATGAATTGATTTGCCAAATCGATTCATACGTTGTTTTTCCAGAAACTATATAAACTGCTTTCACACTCTTCTTCTCAAATACACAACAATAATAATAACAACGACCATAATAATTCCAATACAGAATTTACCACTAACTCTTTCTCAACTGACATTACTTTGAACATCTTTTTTAGCCATGAACAATCAATGTTTATGATCAATGAGGATTGAAAAAGACTGAATTGAGAAAGACTGCTTTGAGAAGAATGAAGATCAAGAACTTTGTATAATTGATCTGTTTCATTTCTGTAAACCAATTTTTTGTAACCAAATTACTTTGAGAAAATCCAGTTATTACTGGTGGTGTTCTTCGAGGTTGAGGGCTGTCAAGAAGAAGACGCTTGACTGAATTCTTGGTCAAGTTTATGGGACTTAAACTTGGGAATTCAGGGAGGGAAAGATAGAACGGGGAGAATAGTTTAAGATTGGTGTGAGGCGCTGTGTAAAAATCTGTAAATTGATTCCAAGAAGTTCTATTGGACAGGCTAAGATCTAGTTGGATCTTGGGACTGGATGTAGGTCATCAAGAGACGGCTGAACCAGTATAAAAATCTGCGTACACTTTTCTTTCCCTTATCTCGTTTAAATTTCTGCAATTATTACGTTTATAATATTGATTGAATGCATGATAAAGATTCTATGTTAAGTGACGTTGTATGATTAATTGTCTTAACATAATTGCATGAAAATCAACATCTTGGCTATTAATTGTTTTCTGATGCATTACTCCATATATACCTTGATCCATATAGTTTGACATTCATTAGAATTGTTTATTAGGGACCTTATTCATTCTTATGTTTAGTAAATTTCGAATTTATTAAACTGCTGCACATATTGTTAGAATAGACATTATTCTGCATAAATCTTCCGCAAATCAGAGGTCTTATCCCCCAACAATTGGCATCAAGAGCCTGCCTTTTTTTTAAAAGAGTTGTTTTTCTCAAAAAAGGATCATGACTTCTGATTTCTTAGGAGAAGGTGCATCATTAGCTAGGCCTCCTGCTTTTAACGGAGCCGCATACATGTATTGGAAACAACGCATGCTAATTTTTCTTGAAGCTAGTGGTATTGACATTCTAGATGCTGTAGAAAATGGACCGTTTGTGCCAACCATAGCAGGTACTGGTGAATCAGCAATCCTGAAGCCTAAAAGTGATTGGACTGAAGATGACAAAAAGAAAGTTGGGTACAACGCCAAAGCCAAAAACATTATCACTGCAGCCTTGAGTCATGATGAATTCTTCAGGGTCTCAAGTTGCAAGACAACAAAACAGATGTGGGACACACTTCAGCAGACGCATGAAGGAACCACAGACGTAATGAGAGCCCGGATAAATACCCTCATGCATGAGTACAAATTGTTTAGTATGAAGAAAGAAGAATCGGTGAATGACATGCAGACTCGGTTTACACACATAGTCAACAACCTAAATGCCTTAGGCAAGGAGATTGATAATGATCAGCAAATCAGCAAGGTAATGAGGTGTTTGACTAGGGAATGACAACCAAAAATTACTGCCATTGCAGAATCGAAAGATTTAGGAAGCATGACAATAGCTACATTGTTTAGAAAACTGAGCAAGGTGATAGAAAACGAAAAGGATTGTCGTTGAAAGCCCAAACACAGCAGTCTAAATCTGAACATGAGAGCAGCTCAGATGAATCAAGCAGTGAAGATGATGAGGAACCTGAACTTGGATTACTTGTCAAGAAGTTTAAGAAATTTCTGAAAAAGAAAGATAATAAATTCGGAAAATAATCCAGCTCAAAGAACAATGACAGTAAGACAATCACATGCTATGAGTGTGGAAAAACTGGTCAAATCAAGGCTGATTGTTACAAGCTGCAAAACAAAAACAGAAATTCTAAGACCAAAGGCAAGGAACCAGCTCAGAAAAACTGAAAAGTATATATTGCATGGAATGACAATGAAGAATCCTCCACATCTTCAGAAACTGAAGAAGCAAATCTGTGCTTCATGGCTAACACGGATTCTGAATCAGAAAGTGAGGTAAGTTCTCAATATAATCCTTCTTTTGATGAACTGCAAGATGCATTTAATGAACTGCATGATGAATATGTTAAATCTGTTAAGCAGTTAGTTAGTACTAAGAAAATGCTTGAACAACAATGTATGTTGCTTGATCAAATGAAAACTGATTATAGGAAGATGGAGGACTTGTGTGAACAATTGAAAAAGGACTCACATGATAAATCTGCCAAATGCATTGAGCTTGAAAATTCTGTTGCATTATTGAAATCTGATTTGTTGAAATTCTCTAGTAGCAAGGATAAACTGAATGATATTCTTAGCAACCAGAGAAATGTCAACATAAAATCTGGACTTGGTTTTAAACAGAATATGCATGCTAATCAGAAAAAGACTAAATATGGCATAGGATATGGTAATGTTAAGCATAACCAGAATTTTGTGAAACCTAGCCACTTGCATAATGTCTTTGTCAAACCAAAACAGTATGCATCCTCTGCTGTTACTTGTCATTTTTGTTGTAGAAAAGGTCATTTTGTTTACAATTGCAAATTAAAAAGACTTGCAAATAGAGGATGCAAACAGATTTGGAAAATCAAGACAAAAGATGTTGAAACTAACCCCCTAGGACCAAATTTAAATTGGGGACCTAAATTGAATTTCTGATTTTATTACAGGTATGCTTGAGATCCACTAAACACCAATGGTATCTTGATAGTGGATGCTCAAAGCATATGACAGGGGACAAGTCAATGTTTCTGTCCCTGAATCTAAAAGAAGGTGGATTTGTAAAGTACGACGATAATAACAAAGGCAAGATATGCGGTGAAGGTAACATTGGCAGCGAATCAACTGCAATAATTAAAAATGTCTTATATGTGGAAGGGCTGAAACATAACCTTCTAAGTATAAGTCAGCTATGTGACAATGGTTTTCAAGTAAGCTTTTCACCACTTTCTTGCATAAATGAAAACAAGCATGATAAGAGTATGAAATTGGTAGGTGATAGAGTTAATAACATTTATATGCTAGATATGACTACTATGCCTGCTAATTCTGTTTGTTGCTTATTATCAAATGCTGATGAAACATGGTTATGGCATAAATGCATTGCACACATTCACATTGATCATTTGAATAGACTTGTTAGCAAGCAGTTAGTCATAGGTCTTCCCAATAGAAAGTTTTCTAAGGATAGGCTGTGTGATTCTTGTGAGAAAAGTAAGCTTGTCAAGTCATCTTTTCCCCCAATAGATATAGTCAAAACCAATAGGGTTTTGCAACTTATCCACATGGATTTGTTTGGACCATCCCAAGTGAGAAGTTTTGGAGGTAACCTGTATAGATTAGTGTTAATTGATGACTATTCTAGATTCACATGGACTTATTTTCTGACTCATAAAAGTGAAGCATTTTCTGTTTTCAAAAAGTTTGCAAACTTAGTTCAAAATGAAACAAGTCAGAAAATTATGTCTATCAAAAGTGATCATGGAGGTGAATTCGAAAATGATTCTTTTGATTCTTACTGTGAAGAGAATGGCATTCATCATATGTATTCAACCCCTAGGACACCACAACAAAATGGTGTAGTGGAGAGGAAGAATAGGTCTTTAGAGGAGTTAGCTAGGACCATGTTGAAAGATTCAAATACTCCCAAGTATTTCTGGGCTGATGCAATTAACACTGCCACACATGTTGTCAACAGGGTTTTGATTAGGCCAATACTTAGGAAAACTCCTTATGAGTTGTACAAGGGTAGAAAGCTTATAGATTCTATAACAGGAGAACAAAGACAATAGAAGAATCAGTTCATGTGAAATTTGATGAACTTTTTAAAGAAAACTTGAACAACACTCCTTCTATTGTTGATGCTTCTTTGGATGAAGTTATAGAATCTGAAACTTTAGACCCAAAGGAACCTACACCTCCAAAAAACAGTGACTGTGTTGAACCTATTAGATTAGATGAGTTACCTAAGGAGTGGAAGTTCAATAGAAACCATCCCATAGATAACATCATAGGTGACATCTCAAAAGGAGTGGCAACTAGAAGGAACCTTAGACACTTTTGTAACCTTATTGCCTTTGTATCTCAGATTGAGCCTATGAACATTACGGAAGCCTTGCTAGATAGTGAGTGGATACTTGCTATGCAAGAGGAGTTGAACCAATTTGAGAGGAACAAAGTGTGGCAGCTAGTACCTAAACCAGAAAACCAGCACATCGTAGGAACTAGGTGGGTGTTTAGAAACAAGCTAGATGACAATGGTGTCATAACTAGAAACAAAGCTAGGTTAGTGGCCAAGGGTTACAACCAAGAGGAGGGTATAGACTTCGATGAAACCTACGCCCCTGTAGCTAGGTTAGAGGCTATTAGGATACTCCTTGCTTATGCTAGTATCATGGACTTTAGGCTATTCCAAATGGATGTTAAAAGTGCTTTTTTAAATGGTGACATCCATGAAGAGGTGCATGTTAGCCAAACACCTGGATTTGAGAATCCAGATTTTCCTAACCATGTGTTTAAGCTAACAAAGGCCCTTTATGGTTTGAAACAAGCTCCAAGAGCTTGGTATGAAAAGTTAAGCAATTTCCTCATTCAACAAAACTTTTTGAGAGGAAATGTGGATAAAACTCTTTTCATACAAACTAATGGAAAAGATATCTTGCTGGTCCAAATTTATGTGGACGACATAACCTTTGGATCAACAAATGAAAAATTGTGCAAAAATTTTGAAAATTTAATGAAAGGTCAATTTGAAATGTCTATGATGGGTGAACTGTCATACTTTTTGGGATTTCAAATTAACCAATCTAAGCAAGGTATCTTCATTAGTCAAACAAACTATTGCACTGATTTGTTAAAGAAGTTTGGTTTTAATAATCTCAAGTCCATAGATACTCCAATGAGCCAAGGAAATATTCTAGATAGAGATGAATTAGGAAAACCAGTGGATGTTACTAGGTATTGAGGCATGATAGGATCATTGCTCTATCTCACAGCAAGCAGGCCTGACATTATGTTCAGCGTTTGCATGTGTGCGAGATATCAATCCAATCCTAAAGAGTCTCACCTTAGTGCAGTTAAGAGGATTTTCAGGTATTTAGTTGGGACTATGAGCCTTGGATTGTGGTATCCTAAGGGATCAACTTGTTATTTGGTTGGTTATTCAGATTCAGATTTTGCTGGATGCAAACTGGATAGGAAAAGTATCTCAGGTACTTGTCATTTGCTAGGTAATTCACTTGTATCCTGGTTCAGCAAGAAACAAACCAGTATTGCTTTGTCAACAGCTGAAGCTGAGTACATTGCAGCTGGAAGTTGCTGTGCCCAGATCATGTGGATAAAACAGCATTTGTTAGATTTTGGTGTGGACTTAGGAACTGTTCCCATCTTGTGCGACAACACAAGTGCGATCAGTATCACTAAGAACCCAGTTATGCATTCCCAGACCAAACATATCGAAATTCGGCATCATTTCATCCGAGATCAGTTTCAGTGTGGGAACATCAAGTTAGAGTACGTCAACACAACTGAGTAGTTAGTAGACATCTTCACCAAAGCTCTGCTAAAGTATAGCTTCCATTACATTAGAATTAAACTGGGCATATTAGATCCTAGTCAGATATGAGTTATGTGTCTAATCGACTGGGTAAATCGACTATCCTGTGGATACACAGGAAAGTGTCTTTATAAAATCGATGGCCCTAGTCGACTTGACCCATAATATGTCTATTCTCTCAAGTTTTTCGCACGAAATCGATTTGGAACATGGATTTGACATTTCCAGGAAGCTTCAGATGTTCTTACTTTCCCAGTTCAATCGATTATGGAATTCGACTAACTTCATGTTATAATGGTTAAAGAATCGATATGGAAAATCGATTAGTTTAGACCCAGACTTCAAAATTGAAGAATTCCTCCTGACTCTGCCTCGAATTCGATTTGGAAAATCGATTGTTTTAAACTTGTTTGAAATCTTCATTCAAAAGAATCGATTTGGATAATCGATGCTGATACAACTTAGGTTCTGGACTGATATGAAAGTTGTCTGAATGAGATCGAAATCAATTTGGGAAATCGATTGTCAGAATTGGATTGCAATTTTCTTTTAAAAGATCGATTTGAGTAATCGATGCTGAGACGAGTTGGCTTCTAAACTGATATTAAAGATCTCTGAGCAAATTCGAATTCGATTTGGGTAATCGATTAGCTGAACTGTATTGAGAGTCTCACTTAAAGAATCGATTTGGAAAATCGATGCTGAGATGGATTCCTGTCTGATCTGCTATTTGAAGTTTCTGAACTGATACGAAATTGATTTGGGACATCGATTAGGTAACTATGGACATCGATTTGGGTAATCGACTGACTTTATTACCGTTACAGTTTTTTTACTAGCCGTTACACACCCGTTCTTTGATCTTCCCCAGCAACGGTAACTAAATCGATTGGACCAATCGAATTTCATACCCAGCAGTATAAAAGGAACAGTTGCAATCAAACCCCAACATCGATTTCTCATTACTCATTCATCCTAACCTCTGCAAAACTCAATTTTTCCCTCTGTTTTGATCCATTCTAACTCTATTCTTACTCATACAACTTCAGATTACTTCTCAAATCAATCCAAAATGGCCAGAGTAAAGCGAACCTCTCCCTCTACTCCTTCTACTTCATCTTCTTCAAGTACCCCATCTCCTCCACCCACGCTTTCTAAAAGAGTACCCATTCCTACTCATAAGATTGCAGCACAAGACAAAGGCAAAAGTGTTGCAGTAGATCAAGGAAAGACGAAGAAAAGGAAAGAGCACCCAACTGAGAAGTTGATGGCGGATGCAATGAAGGATGTATCACAGAAGAAAAAGAAGAAAAAGAGTGCTTCTTCAACTCCACAGAAGAAGACCACACCTCAAAAGAAATCAACTCCACAACAGAAAACTCCCACGCAGCAAAACAAGCCAGCTGAGGAATTTAAGCTTCCTCCAGCATTCATCAAAAGGAAAATACACGAAGCTCGTGTATTGGACTTCAACTATTTCGACAGTGATGGTTTTTCTTTTCAAAACCATCTCCGGTTCCATGGCTTGGAAGACTTCTTGTCCTGCTCCCTTGATACTGATCCGAACTTGATTCGAGCCTTCTATGCTACATTCAAGATGACGGATACAGGATTCAAAGCAACGATGAAAGGGAAGAAGATCTCCATGACTTTTGAGGAGTTCTCGAACTTGTCGGGACTTCCTTACCATGGAAACTCAGTAGACGGCAGCACCGAAGCCGACGTTGCTGATGTAGGATGGGAAAAGTCTCTGGAGAGACAAACAGCTGTGCAGGACCTAATGGTCGAAGGGTTTGTGGAATCAGTTTCACTTCCAATCGGCCAGATGAAGGTTCAGCATCGGATGCTGATGTACGCACTCACCAGAATGCTTGTCCCGCATTCTGGAAATCATGCAGTTGTCCAACAGCTGGACATTGTGCTACTGTGGGGTCTTTGCAAAGAGCTCAAGATGAGCTGGGCATGGATCGTGCTTAGACACATGCAGGAAGCAGCGCAAGGAAAGCTGGTGCTTTCGTATCCACAGCTAATCACAAAAATTCTCACTCACTTCAAGGTAGCTGTGAAGGATGAAGAATTGTCCAAGACCATTCTGACATTTGGTGAATCCATCGTGAACCAAATGCAGCTGCGCAAGGTGAATGGCGTTTGGGGACGACCTCAAGCCAATGCTGAACCAACCCAACAAAGTGTTGAACCACCAGCTGCTGAGTCAGTTTCAGCAGGGTCCGAGGTGCTCTCCAAGCTGCTTGAATTTATGGCAGCTCAAATGGCTCACAAATCCAAGATGGAGGCATTGAATGAAAGAATGGATGCTGCGATCCAGAAGATACAATCAGATCAGCAACAGATGGCGCAAGATATAGCAGCAATTCAGGAACATCTGGGCATTAAGTTGTCCTTCAGCGATGTTGCTGAAATCGGAAGACAAGCGGCTGAAGAACCAACTCCGACGCATTTAGAGGTTGCTGAAATTCATGATGAGGAGACACCAGCTGAGGTTAATACAGCGGTCTCAGCCTCATCCCCAGATAATAATGAGGACCAACAAACTTTAGATGTTTAGGACTTTAGTTTTCTTAGTTGTTTTGTTTTCTGTTTTGCTCTATTCTATGTAATATTTCAGTTGATTGTATTAATCTTTTTTTATGAATGAATTGAATAGATGAGTTTATTGATCTTAGTGACTGTTGCATTTCATATTGCATTTCATATTGCATGCCATAATCAGTTTCTGTTTATTGAAATGATACAAGTTTTTAAGTTAATGCTCATACAGAATTTTCTGCTCTTGTTACTAATCTGTTTTCATGTTTCAATGTATAGTAGCATTTCAGTTTTCAGGTTTGCTACCAACACAGGCGGAGCAATCTTCTGATTATTCCCTCCTTTGCCTCTTTTTGACTTAATTGACAAAGGGGGAGAGAAATTTCTAACTTGCTCTACCTATGTTAGCAATGTTTGTTTTATATTTCATATGCTCTGATAGTTTTATATGTTCTGATATTCTTCTAACAGTTCTGATGCAAGTAGTATGTCTATGTTAGCTCCAACCCTCTTTTCACTATATGTAAAGAATGGTACTCATATTTAGAGGGAGCTTTACTAGACTGTTAGTTTTACATTGTTTTCATTTGAAATATTTCTCAAGTTAAAATTGCATGTTTGTCACTTAAATCAAAAAGGGGGAGATTGTTAGACATATGTTCGTTTTTGATATTATTGATAAACATACATCTTGAAATATAATCTGACATTGTGAACTGAGAAAAATTTAAAGAACATCAACTCAATCCTACAAACTTGAGACAATTGCTTGGAACTCAAGAAATCAACAAAACTTGCAGATTCATAAGCAAATCGATTAGTAAAATCGATTCTGTAACAGGGTTGAATGATATTATCCAGTCAGGGATTAATCAATCGATGGGCACAATCGATTTGCACATTCTATGAAAAATCAAACAGGCTATCAATCGATCAGACAAATCGATTGGTACACTTATTAGAAAATAAATTGTGCAAGTCAGGGAGCTAGTTTGCCACAAATTGATTAGGCAGATCGATTGTTTAAATCACCAGGACTGACCTGATTGCTTACATCGATTAGAAAAATCGATTGGTGCATTTCCTGAAAGTAAAATGCGCAAGTCAGTAGCATGCCTTGCAAGCTAATCGATTTGGAAAATCGATTAATCCAATCACTTCCTTATTTTTTGTTTGTCTACATCGATTGACACAATTGAGTGTGAATGTCCCAGAGCCAAACCAATGATTACTAAATCGGTTAGGCAAATCGATTTACTAAAATAAGTTTCAAAATAACCTTGGTCTGGAACATACATAGTCGATTAGCACAATCTACTATTTTACTTCAGTTGAGTTAAGTTTGGCATCAATCGACGTGGTAAATCGATTGAATGAGCAAACTGTTGAAATAAGCTTCAGACTTAAGTTTACAATCGGTTGGGCAAATCGATTTGTGAAAAACACTGTGTCCCAGGAACCAGTGTAATCGATTGACTAAAGCAATTGGTGCAAAAAGTTTTAGAAACAGAGATGACTGAATTGGTTGAATCGATCAAGTACATCGATTGTTTTGATCTCGTTGCTGGAACAAAACACGCCAAGTCGATTATGAACATCAATTCAATTAAGTACATTCATCCAAGTCTGAAGAACTCAGTTAAAATAATCGATTCGTTAAATCGATTAGTGTAAGCAGTTTTAAGATTCAACAAAAACAAGATTCGCGAAATCGATTGGTTATATCGATTAGTGTGCTTTATAACTTTAATGAATTGATTTGCCAAATCGATTCATACGTTGTTTTTCCAAAAACTATGTAAACTGCTTTCACACTCTTCTTCTCAAATACACAACAATAATAATAACAACGACCATAATAATTCCAATACAGAATTTACCACTAACTCTTTCTCAACTGAAATTACTTTGAACATCTTTTTCAGCCATGAAAAATCAACGTTTATGATCAATGAGGATTGAAAAAGACTGAATTGAGAAAGACTGCTTTGAGAAGAATGAAGATCAAGAACTTTGTATAATTGATCTGTTTCATTTCTGTAAACCAATTTTTTGTAACCAAATTACTTTGAGAAAATCCAGTTATTACTGGTGGTGTTCTTCGAGGTTGAGGGCTGTCAAGAAGAAGACGCTTGACTGAATTCTTGGTCAAGTTTATGGGACTTAAACTTGGGAATTCAGGGAGGGAAAGATAGAACGGGGAGAATAGTTTAAGATTGGTGCGAGGCGCTGTGTAAAAATCTGTAAACTGATTCAAAGAAGTTCTATTGGACAGGCTAAGATCTAGTTGGATCTTGGGACTGGATGTAGGTCGTCAAGAGACGGCTGAACCAGTATTAAAATCTGCGTACACTTTTCTTTCCCTTATCTCGTTTAAATTTCTGCAATTATTACGTTTATAATATTGATTGAATGCATGATAAAGATTCTATGTTAAGTGACGTTGTATGATTAATTGTCTTAACATAATTGCATGAAAATCAACATCTTGGCTATTAATTGTTTTCTGATGCATTACTCCATATATACGTTGATCCATATAGTTTGACATTCATTAGAATTGTTTATTAGGGACCTTATTCATTCTTGTGTTTAGTAAATTTCGAATTTATTAAACTGTTGCACATATTGCTATAATAGACATTATTCTGCATAAATCTTCCGCAAATCAGAGGTCTTATCCCCCAATAAGTTGTACTTGTACTGTCCATGCATTCTGTCTAACAAAATATAATTATTTGTTCAAACCTCTTTGTAATTCACTCTCTGATGTTGAAGTTTCTTATTAGCTGAACAATATTGAAGACTTTGACATAAAGAAAATAGAGGAACAAGCAGCAAAGTTGGAAAAGGATTTGATAATGAAGGAACTTGAAACACTTGATGTGCTTGAAGAACTTGGATCTGCCAAAACAATTCTGGAGAAATTAAAGCAGCAGCTACAATCGGAAGCACTGAAATTTTCTGCAACTCGTGATGTGAAATCGTGTGAAGAGATTGAAGCTCCAGTTAAAACTTCTGTAAACATCGTCAACCATCAAGAACAAATATTGCAAAGTTCGACCAAATACCCCAAATTAAACAGACAAAACCAAATTAAAACAAGAAAAATTCCAATTTTATGGAAAAATTCTCTTCAAAATTCAAAGCCCTAAAAAATTCCAGACCTCAAATCCCTCCACGTCACAAAATAGTTTACTCCAAAAAACCTAAAGATGCAAACTTTGAAACATGAAACGATGCATTTAAAGCTAAACGAAGTTGAAAAGGGAGTAGAATTTACATGGTGTTTGTGGGTGCAAGCAAGAGGAAAGGTAGAGATGATTTTGATGAATGGTGAGAACAAACCGCACAAGGAGACGAAGAAGACAGTGGGAAAACATTAGGGTTTGAAGATGATTTTAAATAGTAATGTAAAATTATTTATATTGTCAGTAATCTTTAAATTCTTTAATTTTTTACTTCAACAATATTAGAGAAGAGACATTCCATATAATATTCCATTTATTATTTGAGGAGCATAGCCATTTTATTTGAGAGTCTATACGACACATTGATTGTAACTTCGTGTAAATGTAAATGTGTTCTTGTTTCTTTTTATTTGTAAATTTTAGTATTTTGTTATTTTGATTGGTTGTAGGTATAATTTGTGTATATATTCTCTTGTATTCTTTTCTCAACGAACCATAAATGGAAAGATCTCTAATCTTTGAAACAAGCAAAATCTATTTCATCACTGCTTCTCCATTTCATCATCGCTTATGCGTTTCATTACGGTTTTCGAATCGCTTCTTTCATTATTGTTTCTCATTTCCCTCACAAAATCCAATGTGTCACGCTTTGCTTCGGTGAAATAGAAAATCATAACTACCACTCGTAATCGATCAACTTAGTTGACGCTCAAAATAAGGAGCCCCTTTTTGTCTCTTTGCCACTCACAAAAACGTCCATCTTTCGAAAAGATTTCAATATCAAAAGTCTTCTCAATCAGTTGTTCGTGTTCTATTGACTCCGAGTTTGATTCAATGGTTTTCTGAAAAATCCTTGTCAGGAGGGACAATTTTAACGACAAAGGTCCTGGACCTTCAAACACATGAATCAAAAGTCCATCGGTAAGAAGTATTTCTTCTTTGTTCTTTCCCTTCAAGTCAAAACAATTTTGCTACATCTTGTTTATTTTATTTTGTTTTAATTGAACATGTCTTTGATTTTGTTTTCTTTCATTAGTTTCTCATAAGATATCGTCTCAAAATTTAATTGATTGGTGAACATGATTTTGCATTTAAGTGTATTATGTGTTTTTTTTATTTGTTATTCAATTAACTTCTTTTTATAAGTAATGACTTTTTTGCTAGTTTTTTTCTTCCATTAGGTTTTATTTTATTTTATTATTCTACTCCTATAGCAACAATATATGAATGAATCAATGAACATAATGTTTGAGAAGACATGCTTGCATATATATGGGTTGTGATATAAGTCAACCATATATTATATATTGTTCGATTTGATTCCAAAGATGAAATAGGATTTGGGTTAATGAGCAACAACAACAATTCACATCCATCTTCTCTGTATATAAATTGACAACAATATCTGTATATGATGCTCAATATAGATATGTAATGTGAGTGTGTTTGCAACTTGAAGGTAGAGAAAGTAGATTTGAGTAAGGAAATGTAGTAAGGCATAGCTTTCTTATAAATATGATTATATTATATAATGCATTTTCCTTTGAGATAGAACAAATGTATGATTTCTTATAAATATGATTATATTATATAATGCATTTTCCTATGAGATAGAACAAATGTATGCTTTCTTATAATTATGATTATATTATATAATACATTTTCCTTTGAGACAGAACAAATGTACTTAGGTCATGCGGTGGAATTTAATATCTACTATCACATATATTATATGCCACACACCATGATTTGTGGTCTTTATAAATGATTATCAAGCGGTGGAAATTTTAGGATTTTGTCTACTATGCTCCCAGCAAAATGTTATCTTAAATTGTAAAATGTTTATTAAGTTTCTCCTTATATTTAGATTTGTTATCAAATTCATTTATAATATAATTTATTTAATATCAAATTCATCCTTAATATTATTAACTTATAGTCTTAATAAATCCTACAAATATTATCGGAAAAGCAAATTTTACTAAAATTATGCAATTTCAAATATCATTTTAAAATATTAACCAGCTTAGGGAGGACAAAAATGACCTAAATGTTAATCCAATGACACAAACACACCTATTGGATGCACTAGATTGATTAAAACCCTAATTAGACAAGAATAAGCCTAACAATGACAAAATTAACCTAAATGTTCATCCAATGACACAAATGAACTTATTGGATGCACAAGATTGGTTAAAAACCCTAATTGGACTAGAACAAGCCTACGAATGATGAAAATGACCTAAGTGTTAATTCAACGAGACATACACTCCTATTAGATGCACAAGATTGGTTAAAAACCTAAATTTACAAGAATAAGCCTAGAGAGGACGAAAATGACCTAAATGTTCATCCAATGACACAAATGATCTTATTGGATGCACAAGACTGGTTAAAAACCCTAATTGGACTAGAATAGGCCGAAGGAGGACAAAAATGACCTAAATGATAATCCAATGACACAAACACGCCAATTGGATGCACAAGATTGATTAAAAATCCTAATTGGAGAAGAATAAGCCTAGGGAGAAGGAAAATGACCTAAACATTCATCCAATGACACAAACACACCTAGTGGATGCATAAGATTGGTTAAAAACCCTAATTGATAAAGAATAAGCCTAGGGAGCACAGAAATAACCTAAATGATAATCCAATGACACAAACACACCTATTGGATGCACAAGCTTAATTAAAAACCCTAATTGGAAAACAATAAGCCAAGGGAACACGAAAATGACCTAAATGTTCATCTAGTGGCACAAATGAACTTATTGAATGCACAAGATTGGCTAAAAACCCTAATTGGACAACAATAAGACTAGGGAGGACAAAAATATCCTAAATGAGCATCTAACGACACAAATGAACTTTTTGGATGGACAAGATTGGTTAAAAACTCTAAGTGGACTACAATAAGCCTAGGGAGGATCAAAATGACCTAAATGTTAATTCACTGACACAAATGAACTTATTTGACTAGAATAGGCCTAGAGAGGGTGAAAATTACCCAAATATTAATCCAATGACACAAACACTCCTATTGGATGCACAATATTGGTTAAAAGCCTTAATTTTACAAGAATAAGCCTAAGGAGGACGAAAATGAGTTAAATGTTCATCAAATGACACAAATGAACTTAATGGATGCAAAAGATTGGTTACAAGCCCTAATTGGAATGGAATAAGGATTGGAAGGACGAAAATGACATAAATGTTAATCCAATGGCACAAGCACACCTATTGGATGCACAAGATTGGTTAAAAACCCTAATTGGAAAAGAATAAGCCTAGGGAGCACGAAAATGACATAAATGTTCATCTAATGACACAAATAAACTTCAAAGATGCACAAGATTGGTTAAAAACCTTAATTGGACAAGAATAAGCCTACGGAGGATGTAAACGACCTAAATGTGCATTCAATGACACAAATGAACTTGTTGGATGCACAAGATTGGTTAAAAACCCTAACTGGACTAGAATAAGCCTAGGGACGACTAAAATGGCCTAAATGTTCATCAATTGACCCAAATAATCTTATTGGATGCACAAGATTGGTTATAAACCAAATTGGACTGGAATAAGCTTAGGGAGGACGAAAATGCCATAATTGTTAATCCAAAGACCCAAACACATCTTATGGATGCACAAGGTTGGTTAAAACCCTCATTAGACAAAATTGACCTAAATGTTCATCCAATAACACAAATGAACTTATTGGATGTACAAGATTGGTTAAAAACCCTAATTGGACTATAACAGGCCTAGGGAGGATGAAAATGACCTAAAAATATTAATCCACTGAGACAAATACTCCTATTGGATGCACAAGATTGGTTAAAATCCTTAATTTGACCAGAAAAATCTTAGGGAGGACGGAAATGATCTAAATGTTTATCCAATGACACAAATTAACTTATTGGACGGACAAGACTGGTTAAAAACCCTAATTGGACTAGAATCAGCCGAAGGAGGACAAAAATGACCTAAAGGAAAATCCAATGACACAAACACACATATTGGATAAACAAGATTGGTTAAAAATCCTAATTGGGCAAGAATAAGCCTAGGGATGACGAAAACCACCTAAATGTTTTTCCAATAAATCAAATGAACTTATTGGATGCACAAGATTGGTTAAAAATCCTAATTAGACAAGAATAAGCTTAGGGAAGACGAAAATGACTTAAATGTTCAACCAATGACAAAATGAATATAATGGATGCACAAGAGTGGTTATAAACCCTAACTGGATTGGAATAAGTCTTGGGAGGATGAAAATGACCTAAATGTTCATCAAATGACACAATTGAACTTATTAGATGCACAAGATTGGTTAAAAACCCTAAATGGACAAAAAGAACCAATATGTTCATCCAATGACACAAATGAACATAATGGATGCAGAAGATTGGTGAAAAACACTAATTGGATTGAAATAAGTCTAGGGAGGTCGAAAATGACCTAAATGTTAATCCAATGACACAAACACATCTATTGGATGCACAAGATTGGTTAAAAATCCTAATTGGACAAGAATAAGGCTAGGGAGGGAGAAAATGATATAAATGTTCATCCTATGACACAAATGAACTTATTGGATGCAAAAGATTGGTTAAAAACCCTAATTGGACTAGAATAAGCCTAGGGAGGAGGAAAATGACCTAAATATTAATCTAATGACACAAATGAACTTATTTGTTGCACAAGATTGGTTAAAAACCCTAATTGGACTAGAACAAGCCTAGGGAGGATGAAAATGAGCTAAATGTAATCCAACAAAAAAAACACTCTTATTGGATGCACAAGATTAATTAAAATCCCTAATATAAAAAGAATAAGCCTAGGGAGGACGAAAATGGCTTAAATGTTTATGAATGACACAAACACATCAATTGGATGCACAAGACTGGTTAAAAACCTTTATTTGACAAGAATAAGTCTATGAAGGACAAAATTGACCTAAATGTTCACCAAATGACTCAAATGAATCTATTGGATGCAAAAGATTGGTTCAAAACCCTAATTGGACTAGATTAATACGAAGGAGGACAAAAATGACAGAAACACAACTATTGGATGCACAAGATTGGTTAAAAACCCAAATTGGACAACAATAAGCCTAGGGAGGAGGAAAGTGACCTAAATGTTCATCCCATGACACAAATGAGCTTATTAGATGCAAAAGATTGGTTAAAACCCTTGTTGGACTAGAATAAGCCTAGGGAGGACAAAAATGATCTAAATTATAATCCAATGATACAAACACACCTATTGGATGCACAAAATTAGTTAAAAACCCTAATTGGAAAACAATAATCCAAGGGAACACGAAAATGACATAAATGTTCATGCAATGGCACAAATGAACTGATTGGATGCACAAGATTGGCTATTAACCTTAATTGGCCATCAATAAGCTTAGGGAGGGTGAAAATATCCTAAATGTGCATCCAACGACACAAATGAACTTATTGGATGTACAAGATTGGTTAAAAACTCAAAGTGGACTATAATAAGCCTAGGGAGGATTAACATGACTAAATGTTAATACAATGACACAAATGAACTTATTGGATGCACAAGATTGGATAAAAACCCTAACTGGACTTGAATAAGCCTAGAGACGACTAAAATGGCCTAAATGTTCAGTAATCAACCCAAATGATCTTATTGGATGCACAAGACTGGTTAAAAACTTAATTGGACTGGAATAAGCTTAGGGAGGACGAAAATGACATAATTGTTAACCTAAAGACCCAAACACATCTTATGGATGCACAAGGTTGGTTAAAAACCCTAATTAGACAAGAATAAGCCTAGCGAGGACAAAATTGACCTAAATGTTCATCCAATGACACAAATGAACTTATTGGATGCACAAGATTGGTTAAAAACCCTAATTGGACTAGAACAGGCCTAGGGAGGATGAAAATGACCTAAATATTAATCCACTAAGATAAATACTCCTATTGGATGCACAAGATTGGTTCAAATCCTTAATTTGACAAGAAAAATCTTAGGGAGGACGAAAATCACCTAAATATTTATCCAATGACACAAATTAACTTATTGGATGGACAAGACTGGTAAAAAACCCTAATTGGACTAGAATAAGCCGAAGGAGGACGAAAATGACATAAAGGATAATCCAATGACACAAACACACATATTGAATAAACAAGATTGGTAAAAAATCCTAATTGGACAAGAATAAGCCTAGGGATGACGAAAACAACCTAAATGTTCCTCCAATAAATCAAATGAACTTATTGGATGCACAAGATTGGTAAAAAATCCTAATTAGACAAGAATAAGCTTAAGGAAGACGAAAATGACTTAAATGTTCAACCAATGACAAAAATGAATATAATGGATGCACAAGAGTGGTTATAAACCCTAATTGGATTGGAATAACTCTAGGGAGGATGAAAATGACCTAAATGTTAATCCAATGACACAAACACATCTATTGGATGCACAAGATTGGTTAAAAATTCCTAATTGGACAAGAATAAGGCTAGGGATGGAGAAAACGACATAAATGTTCATCCTATGACACAAATGAACTTATGGGATGCAAAAGATTGGTTAAAAACCTTAATTAGACTAGAATAAGTCTAGTGAGGAGCAAAATGACCTAAATATTAATCTATTGACACAAATGAACTTATTTGTTGCACAAGATTGGTTAAAAACCCTAATTGGAAAAGAATAAGCCTAGGGAGCACGAAAGTAACCTAAATGTTCATCGAATGACACATATGAACTTATTGGATGCACAAGATTAGTTAAAATCCCTAATTGGACTAGAATAAGCGGAGGAAGGATGAAAATCACCTAAATGTTCATCCAATGAAACAAACGAACTTATTGGATGCACAAGATTGGTTAAAAATCCTAATTAGACTAGAATAAGTCTATGAGGACAAAAATAACCTAAATGATAATCCAATGACACAAACACACATATTGGATGAACAAGATTGGTTAAAAACCGTAATTAAACATTAATAAGCCTAGAGAGGACGAAAATGACCTAATTGTTAATCCAATAAAACAAATGTTCAACGAATGACACAAATGAACTTATTGGATGTGCAAGATTGGTTAAAATCCCAATTGGGCTAGAATAAGCCTAGGGAGGACAAAAATGACATAATTTATAATCCAATGACACAAACAGATCTACTGGATTCACAAGATTGGTTTAAAACCCTAATTGGACAAGAATTAGCCTAGGGAGGATAAACATTACCTAAAAGTTCGTCCAATTACACAACCGAACTGATTAGATTCACAAGATTGGTTAAAAACCTGAATTTGACTAGAACAAGCTTTGCGAGGATTAAAATGACCTAAATGTTAATCTAATGACAAAAACACACCTACCGGATGCACAAGATTGAATAAAAAAACTAATTGGACAAGAATTAGCCTAGGGAAGACGAAAATGACCTAAATGTTTGACCATTAACACAAACGAACTTATTGGATGTACAAGATTGGTTTAAAACCCTAATTGGACTAGAACAAGCCTAGGGAGGATGAAAATGACCTAAATATTAATCCACTAAGACAAATACTCCTATTGGATGCACCAGATTTGTTAAAATCTTAAATTTGACAAGAAAAATCTTAGGGAGGACGAAAATGACCTAAATGTTTATCCAATGACACAAATTAACTTATTGGATGGACAAGACTGGTTAAAAACCCTAATTGCACTTGAATAAGCCGAAGTAGGATGAGAATGACATAAAGGATAATCCAATGACACAAACACACATATAGGATAAACAAGATTGGTTAAAAATCCTAATTGGACAAGAATAAGCATAGGGATGACGAAAACCACCTAAATATTCATCCAATAAATCAAATGAACTTATAGGTTGCACAAGATTGGTAAATAAATCCTTATTAGACAAGAATATGCTTAGGAAAGACGAAAATGACTTTAATGTTCAAGCAATGAGAAAAATGAATATCATGGATGCGCAAGAGTGGTTATAAACCATAATTGGATTGGAATAAGTCTAGTGAGGATGAAAATGACCTAAATGTTCACCAAATGACACAATTGAACTTATTAGATGCACATGATTGGTTAAAAACCCTAAATGGACAAAAACAACCTAAATGTTCATCCAATGACACAAATGAACATAACGGATGCACAAGATTGGTTAAAAACCCTAATTGGATTGAAATAAGTCTAGGGAGGTCGAAAATGACCTAAATGTTAATCCAATGACACAAACACATCTATTGGATGCACAAGATTGGTTAAAAATCCTAATTGGACAAGAATAAGGCTAGGGGAGGGGAGAAAATGACATAAATGTTCATCCTATGACACAAATGAACTTATTGGATGCAAAAGATTGGTAAAAAAACCCTAATTGGACTAGAATAAGCCTAGGGACGAGGAAAATGACCTAAATATTAATCTAATGACATAAATGAACTTATTTGTTGTACAAGATTGGTTAAAAACCCTAATTAGAAAAGAATAAGCCTAGGGAGCACGAAAGTAACCTAAATGTTCATCCAATGACACATATGAACTTATTGGATGCACAAGATTGGTTAAAAACCCTAATTGGACTAGAATAAGCGGAGGAAGGATGAAAATCACCTATATGTTCATCCAATGAAACAAATGAACTTATTGGATGCACAAGATTGGTTAAAAATCCTAATTAGACTAGAATAAGTCTAGGAGGACAAAAATAACCTAAATGATAATCCAATGATACAAACACACATATTGGATGAAAAAGATTGGTTAAAAACCCTAATTAAACATTAATAAGCCTAGAGAGGACGAAAATGACCTAATTGTTAATCCAATAAAACAAATGTTCATCCAATGACACAAATGAACTTATTGGATGCACAAGATTGGTTAAAATCCCAATTGGACTAGAATAAGCCTACGGAGGACAAAAATGACATACTTTATAATCCAATGACACAAACTGATCTACTCGATTCACAAGATTGGTTTAAAACCCTAATTGGAAAAGAATTGGCCTAGGGAGGATAGACATTACCTAAAAGTTCGTCCAATGACACAACCGAACTAATTGGATTCACAAGTTTGGTTAAAAACCCGAATTGGACTAGAATAAGCTTAGCGAGGATGAAAATGACCTAAATGTTAATCTAATGACAAAAACACACCTACTGGATGCACAGGATTGTATAAAAACACTAATTGGACAAGAATTAGCCTAGGGAAGACGAAAATGACCTAAATGTTCGTCCCTTAACACAAACGAACTTATTGAATGCACAAGATTGGTTAAAAACCCTAATTGGACTAGAACAAGCCTAGGGAGGATGAAAATGACCTAAATGTAATCCAATTAAACAAACACTCTTATTGGATGCACAAGATTAATTAAAAACCCTAATTTAAAAAGAATAAGCCTAGGGAGGACGAAAATGGCCTAAATGTTTATCGAATGACACAAACACACCTAATGGACGTACAAGATTGGTTAAAAACCTTTATTTGACAAGAATAAGCCTATGAAGGACAAAATTGACCTAAATGTTCATCAAATGACTCAAATGAATCTATTGGAAGCAAAAGATTGGTTCAAAACCCTAATTGGACTAGATTAATACGAAGGAAGACAAAAATTACATAAACACACTATTGGCTGCACAAGATTGGTTAAAAACCAAAATTGGACAATAATAAGCCTAGGGAGGAGGAAAATGACCTAAATGTTCATCCCATGACACAAATGAGCTTATTAGATGCAAAAGATTGGTTAAAACCCTTGTTGGACTAGAATAAGCCTAGGGAGGACAAAAATTATCTAATTTATAATCCAATTACACAAACACACCTATTGGATGCACAAGATTAGTTCAAAACCTTAATTGGAAAACAATAAGCCAAGGGAACACGAAAATGACATAAATGTTCATCCAATGGCACAAATGAACTGATTGGATGCACAAGATTGGCTAAAAACCCTAATTGGCCATCAATAAGCCTAGGGAGGGTGAAAATATCCTAAATGTGCATCCAACGACACAAATGAACTTATTGGATGCACAAGATTGGTTAAAAACTCTAAGTGGACAAGAACAAGCCTAGGGAGGATGCAAATGACCTAAATATTTATCTAGTGAGACACACTCTCCTATTGGATGCACAAGATTGCTTAAAAACGTTTATTTCACAAGAAAAAGCCTAGGGAGGACAAAAATGACCTAAATGTTTATCCAATGACACAAATTAATTTATTGCATGCACAAGACTGGTTAAAAATGATAATTGGACTAGAATAAGCTGAAGGAGGACGAAAATGACCTAAATGATAATTGAATGACACAAACACATATATCGGATGCACAAGATTCACTACAAGAAAAACCCTATTTTGTGGCCAACTTTATAAATATTTTGTGAATGAATAAAACTCTCACAAATTTGTGACCGAAAAAGCTCTCACAAAAGCTGAAATTGAAATTGGTCAATTTTTGTGGCTGAAAAAGCCCTCACAAATTTTTAAATATTTAACTGGATTTTGTGGGTGCCTAAGCCCTCACAAAATCACAACATTGTGATTTTGTGTGGGCTTGGGCAGCCACAAAATCCAGTTAAATATTTCTGGATTTTGTGAGGGCTTTTACAGCCACAAAAAATGACTTTTGTGAGGGCCAAATCCGTCACAAAGGATTGACAAGACCAGTGCGTTTGTGGCTGCATAGGCCGCCACAAAGGAATGTGCACGTGGCCTTTGTGGCTACAAAGGCCGCCTCAAAGGATGGGCCAATCCAGCTGGATTTTGTGGCCGCTCAGGCCGTCACAAATGTATATGACCGTTAGCATTACTGGCGGCAAAGGCCGCCACAAATTCCATTCTATCCGTTGGCGTTTCTGGCCGCCCAGGCCGCCACAAAGGTGAAGTAGCCGTTGGCATTGCGGCTGCTTTGGCCGCCACAAATGCTCAAGGCCAACCCTATATATATTTCTCACCCTCCTACTTCATTTTTTCACATCCAACTTCTCTCTAAAACCTCGTTCTCACTATTCTCTCCTCCTTCTCTCTACACAAAATTACTCTGCATTTAAATTTGGTAAGTATAAATTATATTATATATGTAATTTTAAAATTTTATTTTTTATTTTGATATAACTAATTAATGTTATTGATTTTTATTTTTATAGTGCTTGTTAGTTATTTCGAAGACTTGCAAGCATCGTACGTGAGTGAAAGCTTGAAGTCAGACGCTACTCGGCATCAAGTTAGTATTTTATATATTCTAAATTTAGATTAGTAAATATATATATATATATATATATATATATATATATATTATTTTAAAAATATAAATTAGTAATATATAGATATATTTAGATTAGTTTTATAAATTTATTCTTAAAAAAATATGAATGATGTTGTTTACATATTAATATATGACAAATTAAAGTTTCAAACCACGGTTAAAATATATTGGTTTTAATATAATTATTATTTAAAAAAACATTATTAAAATTGATGATATTATTATTTTTTGATATAAATAAGTCTTGATTATTAGTCTTGATTTTTAAAAAAACATCATAATTGACATATATATTTGTATAATGATATAGTCTTGATTAATAATTTATTATATTGTTTGCAAATTTATTAATATATAATCCCGTAATTGACATATATATATATATATATATATATATATATATATATATATATATATATATATAAAGCAACTATGAATTTAGACCGTAGTTGGATGTACGATAGGAATTTTCCTGGAAGAAAAGGTCTTAAACAACGTTTTGCTAAAAAGGTTGAAGACTTTCTCAATTTTGTGAGAGTGCAAAAAATTGTCCAAGATGAAGGCGAAATGAGATGTCCGTGTTGTTTATGTCGATGTAGACGGTTTAAAAGTGAAGATGAAATAAGAGTGCATTTGTATGCAGACGGATTTATGTCTAACTATTGGATTTGGACTAATCATGGAGAAGAGTCTCCGGCGGCGCCTAATACTATTACATCTTTGGACAATTATAACATAGGTCCTTCAAGTAGTACTAACATGTTAGGTATAGATTATTATAACTATCAACACTTTGAGGCGATGAATGATATGATCTCGGATGCTGTTGGGATTAATTTGTCATTCAATGAAGATCAATATGATGATACCGATGAACTTCCCAATGAAGAAGCTCAAAGATTTTGTGGTCTTTTGAAAGAGACAAATAAACCATTGTTTGAAGTTCTTCAAACTCAAAGTTATCAATGTGTATTAGACTGTTAGGTCTAAAGTCTCAATTTCATGTTCCTGATTTAGCTTTGGATTTAATGACTAAAATGATATTAGACGCAACACCTGTTAGAGATGGTTTGCCGCAAAGTAATTACGATGCGAAACGGTTAGTGTCAAAGTTAGGATTAGGTGTCAAGAGGATTGATTGTTGTGTTAAAGGTTGCATGTTGTATTAGGACAATGAATTTGGTATGAATGATGCAAACTTAGTTGAATGCATGTTTTGTCAAGAACCAAGGTATCACCAAAGGAATAACTCAAGGGTAAGTAGGGGAAAATCAATTCCAAGGAAAGCAATGTTTTACCTCTCTATTATATCAAGATTGCAAAGATTGTTTGCATCAATACAAACTGCAAGAAAGATGACGTGGCATTATGAGAATAGAAGAAATTCAGGCGAGTTGCGACATCCGTCTGATGGTCAAGCATGGAAACACTTTGATCAAATACATCCTGATTTTGCGTCAGATCTACGCAATGTAAGACTTGGATTATCCTCAAATGGATTTACGCCTTACATACAAGCATCGTCTACTCCTTATTCTTGTTGGCCGGTTATTGTTACTCCTTACAATCTTCCTCCTGATATGTGTATGTCTAAACCTTATATGTTCTTAGCTGCTGTGATACCAGTTCCTTCTAATCCTACAACTAGCATTGATATTTATTTACAACCTTTGATTGACGATTTGAAGAGGTTGTGGAATGGTGTCTTGACATATGATATTGCTCGGAGAGAATTTTTTTTGATGAAAGCTGCATATATGTGGACCATTAATGATTTCCCCGCTTATTGGATGTTGTCAGTATGGGGCACCCATGGTAATCTAGCTTGTCCTATTTGTATGGAAGTTACAAAAGCATTTACTTTAAAATTTGGAGGGAAGGCATCGTGGTTTGACTCGCATCGTAGGTTTTTACCTGCTCATCATGCATTTAGAAGGAACAAAGCTGCATTTATGAAGGGCTATGCAGAAAGTCTAGGACCCCCGCTTAAATTGACATCAGAACAAGTTTGGAATAAAGTAAAAGATACGCCAGAGGTACATGTTTTTAATGGTGTGGCTTGTAAACCACAAGGTTACGGACAATGGCACAATTGGACAAAAAGGGATCTACCGTATTGGAAAGATAATCTTTTGAGACATAATCTCGATGTTATGCATATTAAGAAAAATTTCTTTGACAACATCTTTAATATTGTGATGAATGTGAAAGGGAAAACAAAAGATAATGACAAAGCTATAAAAGACATAGGTATATATTGCAGACGACCAGATTTGTTGTTGGTGGAACAAAATGACAAGACCCTAAAACCTCGTGCGAATTACACTTTATCTACTGATGAAGCCAAATTTGTTTATCGTTGGATCAAAAAGCTGAAGACGCCTGACGGTTATTGTTCTAATTTGGCAAGATGTGCTGATGTGGAAAATGGGAGGATGCATGGGATGAAAAGTCATGATTGTCATATATTTTTAGAGTGTTTACTTCCTATTGCCTTTAGTGCTTTACTGACACATGTATTGAACCCACTTATTGAAGTGAGTCAATATTTCAAGACTTTGTGTTCTTCAACACTCATTGATAAAGATCTGATCAAGATGGAAAATGACATTTTGATCATTCTACGTAAGTTGGAGAAAGTATTTCCTCCTGGGTTTTTTGATTCCATGGAGCATCTCTCAGTGCATCTTGCAAGTGAAGCTAGGCTTGGTGGACCAGTTCAGTATAGATGGATGTATCCATTTGAAAGGTGATATATATATACATCTCTTTAATTTCAATATACTTCAACTTATATATATATATATATATACATACGTACATGGAGCTTATTGTACATCTCTTTGTATATTATAGGTTCATGGGTTATTCAAAACGGTCGGTGAAAAACAAAGTTAGAGTTGAAGGCTCAATTTGTTCATCTTACCTACACCATGAAACAATACACTTTTGTTCTCATTATTTCAACAATGAAACATTGTCACCAGTTAACGGAAGAAACGCTACTGATAGTGTTATACGTCATCCACATGCTTTATCAGTTTTTTGCTTGTCTGGTGATCATGCTGGTAGGGATTTTCCGATTTTCTGGCCAAGCGACAAAGTATTTAATGCGGCACATGTTCACGTTTTGATTAACTGCACTGAAGTTAAACCACACATTGATTACGTTTCAAATTCCTCTTCTTATTAAATAATTATATTTTATTATATGATTAAATTGATATTCACCATATATATGGTCATCGATCAGGGCATTTTTAAATACGGGACAATCATCTGATGATATACATTCAAATTTTCCATTATGGTTTCAACAACAAGTGCATCTGGAAGAACAAACTCCATTCATCATCCACTCCTATCATCATCCACTTAAGGCACTTTCAAAGAATGGCACACCTATTACACCAATGGATACAAATTTCACACTGAATCTTGGACTGAAGGAAAAGAAACAATTAATAGTGGAGTTTGTATGAAAAGTGTCTTTGATAGTGGTGTAGTAGAAGATTTCTATGGCATAATTGAGCATATTTATGAAATTGACTACACGTTCCTAGATTATGCGAAAAAAGTGGTGTTGTTTTACTATAAGTGGTTTGATCCATCTAGCAGAGGAACTAAAATCAATTTGATATCCAATACGGAAGAGAGATATGCCAAAGGTACATGTTGTAAATGTTTGGACTGCTTTGTGGAGTAAGTGGAACACAGATGCTTACAAACAAAAAAGAGAAAAAGCAAAGATTAATAGAGCATCTGAGAGGGGTACTAGTACTCATAAGGGAGGTTCCATGTCTGCGGGAGAAATTAAATATTATATGGTAATTAATTATTATTTATAATATATATCTATTAATTTTTATTCAATTAATCATCACATTTCACCATAAACTTGACATTATTTTAATATATATTTTAGGAAAAGCAACTTCGAAGGGAGGTCACTCAGGCTGAGATACATCACTATCTTCATGTTAATCCTCAAACAAATGAGTATACTGATGAATTATCAAAAATAATTCAGGTAATTATTATATATTGAATATTATATATTGGAAGGGAGGTCACAAATTATTATATATTAATTATTAACTTTTTTAATTTTTAATGTTTTGATTTTTAATATAGGGACAACTTGAACAAGTCATGAAAGAATGGGATGATCATCAAGCTACTCTTCCTCCTGCTATGCGAGCTACTCCAGTGCAGCGGAAACAATATGAGACCGCAAGTTTTATGAACATCAGTGGTGGCAAGTACAATGGGCGTGTGCTGGGTGCTGGTACTTTATCATCAACCTTTGTGAAAGGTCCAGCCGGCTATATTCAGACTGAGACGTCTTCTTCTTATGCTAGTACGGATCGATCTCATCGTCCGGCGCCGATAGATAATCTTGACCTGTTAAAGGAGCAATGGGCAAGTGAGCAAGAAGAAAGGACACATCAGTTGATACAAGCCGTAATTGAAAAATTGAATGAGGAATGGAAACAAAGGTTTCAAGAGCAGCAGCAGCAGTTTCAGCAGCAACAACAATTTCAACAACAACAATTTTTATTTCCTCCTGTCTTTCATCAGCAGTTCCCGCCTCGGCCTCAATACTTGCATCAACAACCACTTTTCCAACAGCAACAAAATTACTCTCAATACTCCCAGCAGCAGCAACCGCCTCCAAATTTCGAACAACAACACCAGGATCATTCGAACTCTGCCTTCCAACAATAGCAACAGCCAATGTTTCAGCAACAACAATATTTTCATAATTTTCAATATGCTCTATCATCTTCACATCAACTTCCTCAACCTCAACCAGATCATCAAACTGCATACCGACCAACTATGCCAACAGTTGGGTTGATCAGACTAGATTTAAATCAACCTCATCCTGCTAGGGCTCCTCCTTCGACTACTGGTGGTGCCATTGAAGATGAAATTCAATTTCAAAGCATGATGTCTCCTCTAACACAAATGCATAATACTTTTGAGGGACTTCTTTCGGCGGATATGAATGCAGGAAATAATGATGGTGGGAGTGGAGCTGATCAGACGAATTATTATGAGGATTGATGTGATTTGAAGAATTTCATAATTTATTTTTGGGTTGTATGACATTATTGCGTGTTTAATTAATTTCCACTTTGTAAGACATTATTTGTTAATTTTGGGTTTGTAAGACATTAATTGTTAATTTTGGAATGCATATTTTATTTGATTTTGTCATAATTGCTATAGCTAGCTTTAATTATTATTAATATTATGTTTTTATATATAATATTTATTTTAATATTTAATATTTAATATTTAATTTTATTTAAATTTAATTTTAAATTAAATTATAATTTATTTATAATTTACATTAATTTAAATTAATGTTTGATTATAATTATAATTAATAATTTAAATATTTAATTATTTTATTATTAATAATTTAAATATTTTTTTATTAATTTAAATATTTTATTATTAAAATTTTATTATTTAAATTAATCTTTAATTTAATTATTAATCTTTATTTTTAATTTAATATTTTAATTATATTAAGATTAGTTTATTATATATTAAATTTAATTTATAGTTACATTATATTTTAAATTTAATTTAATTATAATTTAAATTTTAATATTATAATTATATTAATTTATTATATATAATATTATAATAAACTATTAATTTTGAATTTAAAAATTAATTTATTAAATATGAATTATTTTGTGGCGGCCTAAGCCCTCACAAAATATATCATTTTTTAATTACGTTGGCATTTGTGGCGGCCAAAAGCCCTCACAAAGGTCCAGTCAGCAAATTCAGTCTGTCCTTTGTGGCGGCCAAAAGCCCTCACAAAGGTCCAATCAGGCAAATTCAGCCTGTCCTTTGTGGCGGTCTATGCCCTCACAAAGGCAGACTTTTGTGGCTGCAAAAGTCCACACAAATGTCTGTCTTTTGTGGCTGCAAAAGCCCTCACAAATGCCAACCTGTTTCAGGCACTTTGTGGCTGCAAAAGCCCTCGCAAAATTTTGTGACCAACTTCTTTGTGGCTGCCAAAAGCCCTCACAAAAGCCACCTTTGTGGCTGTTTTTTTCCCCTTTGTGAGGGCTTTTGGCCCTCACAAAATTCATGTATTCTTGTAGTGATTGATTAAAAATCCTAATTGGACAAGAATAAGTCTAGGGATGACTAAAAAGACCTAAATGTTCATCCAATGAAACAAATGAACATAATGGATGCACAAGATTGGTTGAAAACCCTAATTGGATTGGAATAAGCTTAGGGAGGGCGAAAATGACCTAAATGTTCATCATATGACACAATTGAACTAATTAGATGCCCAAGATTGGTTAAAATCCCTAAATGGACGAAAACAACCTAAATGATCATCCAATGACCCAAATGAACATATTGGATGCACAAGATTTGTTAGAAACCCTAATTGGATTGGAATAAGTCTAGGGAGGAGGAAAATGACCTAAATGTTAATCGAATGACACAACACATTTATTGGATGCACAAGATTGGTAAAAAATCCTAATTGGAAAAGAATAAGCCTATGGAGCACAAAAATAACCTAAATGTTCATCCAATGACACAAATGAACTTATTGGATGCACAAGATATGTTAAAAACCTTAATTGGACAAGAATAAGCTTAAGAAAGACGAAAATGACCGAAATGTACATCCAACGACACAAATGAACTTATTTGATGAACAAGATTGGTTAAAAACCCTAATTGGACTAGAATATGCCTAGGAAGGACGAAAATCACCTAAATGTTCATTCAATGGAAGAAATGAACTTATTGGATGCACAATATTGTTTAAAAACCCTAATTAGACTAGAATCAGTCTTGGGAAGACGAAAACGACCTAAATGATAATCCAATGACACAAACACGTCTATTGGATGCACAAGATTGGTTAAAAACCCAAATTGAACATTAACAAGCCTAGAGAGGACGAAAATGACCTAATTGTTAATCTAATGAAACAAATGTTCATCCAATGACACAAATGAACTTATTGGAAGCACAATATGGGTTAAAAACCCTAATTTGACAAGAATAAGCCTAGGGAAGACAAAAATGACTTAATTATTAATCCAATGACACAACCGAACTTATTGGATGCGAATTGGACTAGAACAAGCCTAGGGAGGATGAAAATGACTTAAACGTTAATCCAATGACAAACACACCCACTGGATGCACAAGATTGGTTAAAAACTCTAATTGGACAAGAATTAGCCTAGGGAGGACGAAAATGATCTAAATGTTCGTCCAATAATACAGATGAACTTATTGGATGCAAAAGATTGATTAAAAACACTTATTGGACTTGAAGAAGCCTAGGGGGGATGAAACTGACCTAAATGTAATCCAATTACACAAACACTCCTATTGGAAGCACAAAATTAGCTAAAAACCCTAATTTAACAAGAATAAACTTAAGGACGACGAAAATGACCTAAATGTTTATCCAATAACACAAATGAACTTATTGGATGCAAAAGATTGGTTAAAAACCCTAATTGGACTAGAATAAGCATAGGGAGGACGAAAATGACCCAAATGTTAATCCAATGACACAACACACCTATTTGATGCACAAGATTGGTTAAAAACCCTAATTGGACAAGAATTAGCTAACGGAGGACGAAAATGACCAAATTGTTTATCCAATGACACAAACATACTTATTGGATGCAAAAGATTGGTTAAAAACCCTACTTGGATAAGAACAAGCCTAGGGAGGACGAAAATGACCTAAATGTTAATCCAATGAGATAAACATACATATTGGATGCACAAGATTGGTAAAAGAAAAACCCTAATTGGAAAAGGATAAGCCTAGGGAGAACAAAAATAACCTAAATGTTCATCCAATGACTCAAATGAACTTATTAGATGTACAAGATTGGTTAAAAACCCTAATTGGACTAGAATAAGTCTAGGAAGGATGAAAATGACCAAAATGTTCATCCAATGACCCAAACGAACTTATTGGATGCACAAGATGGGTTAAAAACCCAAATTAGACTAGAATAAGCCTAGGGAGGATGAAAATGAACAAAATGATAATCCAATGACAGAAACACACCTACTGGATGCACAAGATTGGTTAAAAACCAAAATTTTACAAGAATAAGCCTAGGGAGGACGAAAGTGACCAAAATGTTTAACTAATAACACAAATTAACTTCTCAGATGCACAAGATTGGTTAAAAACCCTAATTGGACAAGAATAAGCCGAGGGAAGGCGAAAATGACCTAAATGTGCATCCAATGACACAAATAAACTTGTTGGATACACAAGAGTGGTTAAAAACCCTAATTGGACTTGAACAAGTCAAGGGAGGATGAAAATGACCTAAATGTTCATTCAATGACCCAAAAGATCTTATTGGATACACAAGATGGGTTAAACACAAAATTGGACTAGAATAAGATTTGGGAGGACGAAAATGACCTAAATGTCAATCTAATGAGACAAACACATCTATTGGATGCACCAGATTACTTAAAAACCCTAACTAGACAAGAATAGGCGTAGCGAGGACGAAACTGACCTAAATTTTCATCCAATGACATAAAATGAACTTATTGGATGCACAAGATTGACTAAAAACCCTAATTGCACTAGAACAAGCGGAGGGAGGATGAAAATGACCTAAATATTATTCTAGTGAGACAAACACTCCTATTGGATGCACAAGATTGGTTAAAAACTAAATGTGCATCCAATGAAACAAATGAAGTTATTGGATGCACAAGATTAGTTAAAAACACTAATTAGACTAGAATAAGCCTAGGGAGGACGATAATGACCTAAATGATAATCAAATGACATAAACTCACCTATTGGATGCACATGATTGGTTAAAAACCCTAATTGAACATTAATAAGCCTAAAGAGGACAAAAATGACCTACATGTTAATCTAATGACACAAACACACCCATATAATGCACAATATTGGTTAGAAACCCTAATTGGACAAGAATAAGCCTTGGCAGGATGAAAATGATCTAAATGTTCATCCAATGACAAAAATGAACTTATTGGATGCAAAAGATTGGTTCGAAAACCCTAATTGGACTAGAATAAGCCTAAGGACGATGAAAATGACCTAAAAGCTAATCCAACGACACAAACCCAACTATTGGATGAACAAGATTGGTTAAAAACCCTAATTGGAAAAGAATAAAATTAGGGAGCACGAAATTGACCTAAATGTTCATCCAGTGATACAAATGAACGTATTGGATGCACAAGATTGATAAAAACCTTATTTGGACAAGAATAAGCCTAGGGAGGAAGAAAATGGCCTAAATATTAACCCAATGGCACACACACACACCTATTTGATGCACAAGATTGATTAAAAACCCTAATTAAACATTAATAAGCCTAGAGAGGATGTAAATGACCTAAATGTTAATCCATTGACACAAATGTTCTTCCAAAGACACAAATGTTCATCAAATGAGACAAATGAGGTTACAGGATGCACAAGATTGGTTAAAAACCCTAATTGGACTAGAATATACCTAGGGCGGACGAAAATGACCTAATTTTTAATCCAATGACACATACACAGCTACTGGATGCATATGATTGGTTAAAAACTCTGATTGGACAAGAATTATCCTAGGAAGGACGAAAATTACATAACTATTAATCCAATGACACAAACACACCTACTAGATGTAAGATATATGCCTCCTTGACTATGCTTTTGATATAACTTCCAAACATACAATGTATATGCATTATCTTATTAATCTATTAGTTGAAGTTGAGATACATTTCAGGAAAGCAATCAAGCAAAGATTAATCATATCATAATGCTTGAAGATTATGTGAAAGAATCAAACACTACACTTGGACAAATCTTGGATCTCAAGCAATCAAGCAAAGATTGATGATATTATTCAAGGCTTGAAGATTATGTGCAAATTTGTCTAGTGTTCATAGTGTTCTGTGATTAAAGAAATCGATTGAAATACTTTTCTTAAGTTTCAAGCTTTGCACTAATCGATTAGGTAATCGATTGCATGAATGAATCAGTTCATCATTTATCATAAACATATTGCATAATCGATTGGCACATCGATTTTAACTAAATATCTGAGTTATTGGGACAAGTTAAGTCGATTGGCAAATCGATTGGAATAAATGTCTGAGTTACAGGGAGAATTTTAGCCCATTGCCAAATTGATTATGTCAATGAAAGTGTGTTGACTGAGTAATTGATTGTTTTGATCTCGCTATTTGAACAAAACAATTATAATCGATTATTCAATCAATTCTGATATGAACTGAGTATTAGTTTCTGATATATGCATTAAAAGAATCGATTAGCAAATCGATTAGTTCATCTATTTTCAAGATTCAAGAAAAACAAGAAACACGATAATCGATTAGGCAATCGATTAAGCTTGTAATACACATTAATAAAATCAATTGGGAAATCAGTTTGTCTGAAGTTGTTTCTAAAACTATATAAACTGAATCAATCACAATTTTCAAAAAACAATACAGAAACACATAGAAACTTAGAATTTCATTATCTTTTCGAAAAATATACTTTGAGAGAAATTCTTATAACTCACAAATAGCATTGGCAAATACTAAGTGTGAGAATTCATTGTGATTGAATCAAGTGTTCTTAGTTCTTTTTGAAGAACAATCTTTTGTAAAAAGAAAGTGTGTGGAAATCCAGTATTGTGAAACTGGTGATCATCTTTTAGGGTGTGTGTGATCATCTAAAAGAGATCTAAATCTGATCTTGCTAGAGCTTGGCGAGTAGTTCTTAAGGATAGATTGGTTGTTGTTGTAGTTTGATGTTGAGTTAGATGTATAGGCATTGAAGTGCTGGAAAGTCTGTAAACATACTCAAATCATTACTAGTGAAGGCTGAAATCATTGAGTGATTTCAGGACTGGTTGTAGACTATCGGATCGATAGTCGAACCAGTATAAAAATCTCTGGTGCACACTTTTCTATCTCTATACTCTTTATCTTGATAATGCATGTGTTCTTGAATGTTTGTGAATCTCTATTTTGAATAATCTTTTGAATCTATCACTATTAAATTGGAATTAATATTAAACAAGTTGGTTTTAATATTAAGTTCATCACTGAGAAAGAAATTGTATATATTGATTAATAATATTGTGTATAACTTTCTAAGGATAGAGGCCATTACACCAACAATTGGCATCAAGAGCCTAATCTTTTAGACTAATTCTTAAAAAGAAAATTACCTCTATTGAATTCCTGGGCGAAGGTGCCTCTTTAGCTAGACCCCCTGCCTTTAATGGGTCTACTTATATGTACTGGAAATAAAGAATGCTTATCTTTCTAGAGGCAAGTGGTCTTGACATATTAGATGCAGCAGAAAATGGTCCTTATGTGTCTAGAATTGCTGGTACTGGTGAATCATTAATCTTGAAACCCAGATCTGATTGGTTTGACGATGATAAGAAAAAAGTTGGCTATAATGCAAAAGCCAAAAATATATTAACTTCTACTTTAAGTGCTGATGAGTTTTTCAGGGTATCAAATTGCAAAACTGCCAAAGAAATGTGGGATACACTCCAAGAAACTCATGAAGGCACAACTGATGTCAAGAGGTCCAGAACCAATACTCTGATGCATGAATATGAACTATTCAATATGAAGAAGGATGAGTCAATCAATGACTTGCATACAAGGTTCACACATGTCATTAACAATCTGAATGCTCTAGGGAGAGTAATTGATAATGAGCAACAAATAAACAAAGTAATGAGATGCTTGACAAGAGAATGGCAACCTAAGGTCACTGTAATAGCTGAATCAAAGGATCTTGGAAGCTTGACCATTGCCACCCTCTTTGGAAAACTCAAAGAACATGAAATGGAGTTGCACATGTTGAATGAGGCTGAGCAAACTGATCGGAAAAGAAAGGGACTATCTCTGAAGGCTCAAGCTCATAAAGCAAAATCTGAACTAGAAACATGTACTGATGATTCCGAGAGTGAAACTGATGAAGAACCTGAAATTGGAAAGCTGGTCAGAATGTTTAAGAAGTTTCTGAGAAAGAAAGGAAACCAAGCAAGCAAACCATCCAATTCAAGGACAAAAAGCTTCCGCAAGAATGAGATAACGTGCTATGAATGTGGAAAATCAGGCCACATAAAATCTGAATGTTTTCAACTACAAAATAGAAACAAGGTTGTGAAAGCTAAACGAAAGGATCAACCATATTCAAAAACTAAAAGAGCCTACATAGCTTGGAATGACAATGATGAAGAATCTTCTGCATCTTCAGAAGAAGAAGAAGCAAACTTGTGTCTGATGGCCAACACTGATTCAGATTCAGATAGCGATGTAAGTACTACCTCTAATCCCTCTTATGAAGAATTGCATGATGTTTTCAATGAATTGCTTGATGAACATATTAAGGTAGTCAAACAATTGATTTTCACTAAGAAAATGTTAGAAACACAGTGCTGATGTATGAAGAAATCAAAAAAGATCATAAGTCGCTTGAAGACATGAATGTAATTTTGAAAAGGAAGCACATGATAGGCTCACTAGTTTTAATGAACTTGAAAGAAAGGTTGAATCACTACAATTTGATTTAGCAAAATTTACTAGAGGTAGAAACAACCTGAATGTTCTTCTTGGTAATCAAAAGAATCATAATGAAAAATCTAGAATTGGCTATAGACCAAATGGAAATGCTCAAACGAATCATAATAAAAAATTTGGAATTGGCTATAGACCAAATAGGAATGCTCAAAAGAATCTTAAATTTGTTAAATCAAAGCCAAATCATAATGTTTTCATTAAACCAACTCAAAATTCATCCTCTGCATTTTCATGCCATTTTTGTTGCAAAAAAGGACATATAGCTTTTAATTGTAAACTGAAAAAGCTTGCTAACAAGGGATGGAAACAAATTTGGAGAGTAAAGAAACCTGTGATTGAAACTAACCCTCAAGGACCCAAGCTAAATTGGGTACCTAAAACCAAAGTTTGATTTCTGTTTTGCAGATATGCTTGACATCCAAAATGCACTCATGGTACCTAGACGGTGGATGTTCCAAGCATATGACTGGAGACAAATCAAAATTCTTGTCTCTGAATTTAAAAGATGGAGGATATGTAAAGTATGGTGACAACAACAAAGGTAAGATACTTGGTGCTAGAGACATAGGGAGTGAATTAACAACGGTAATCAAGGATGTTCTCTATGTAAAAGGTTTAAAACACAACTTGCTTAGCATTAGTCAGCTGTGCGATAAAGGATACCAAATATATTTTACATCACACACTTGTACACTTGAGCACAAGGAAGATAATAGCATGAAATTGGTAGGTGAAAGGGTAAATAATATATACATGATTGATCTTGATTCTTTGCCTGCAAATAATGTTTGCTGTTTGTTATCTAAATCTGATGAAGATTGGTTGTGGCATAAGAGAATAGCTCACATACATATAAATCATCTTAACAAACTTATTAGCAAACAACTAGTGCTAGGTCTTCCAAACAGAAAATTTACTAAGGACAAATTGTGTGATTCTTGTGAGAAAAGTAAATTGGTCAAGTCCTCTTTCCCACCAATAAGCTTAGTACAAACTAATAGAGTTCTACAATTAATTCACATGGATCTATTTGGTCCATCTCAAGTTAAAAGTTTTGGAGGAAATCTGTGTGGCTATGTTTTAGTTGATGATTACTCTAGATATACATGGACTTATTTTCTGTCTCACAAAAGTGATGCCTTCTCAATTTTCAAAAAATTTGCAAATCAAGTTCAAAATGAGAAGAGTCAGAAAATAGTTTCCATTAAGAGTGATCATAGTGGAGAATTTCAAAATGAATCTTTTGACAATTATTGTGATCAAAATGGAATTCACCACAGTTACTCAGCCCCAAGAACTCCACAACAGAATGGAGTTGTAGAAAGGAAGAATAGATCTCTAGAAGAACTTGCTAGAACAATGCTTAATGACTCTAAGCTTCCAAAATACTTCTGGGCTGATGCAATAAACACAACTACACATGTGATAAATAGAGTTCTAATTAGGCCTATACTTAGAAAAACACCCTATGAAATATACAAAGGTTGAAAACGAAACATTGCCTATTTTAGAGTCTTTGGATGCAAGTGTTTTGTACTGAATAATGGAAAAGAGCATCTAGGGAAATTTGACTCTAAGGCAGATGAGAGAATTTTTCTAGGATATTCACAATCTAGTAAGGCCTATAGGATCTACAATAAGGGAAATAAAACTATAGAGGAATCTGTTCATGTAAAATTTGATGAAATGTTTTCTAAAAACTTGAACAATAACTCTCTTACAGTTAGTGATTCTCTTGATGAAATTGAAGAATTAGATCAAAAAGAACCAAATGAAACATTACCTCCAACTGACATTGATTATATAGAACCTCTAAGGGAAGATGACTTACCTAAGGAGTGGAAATTTAACAAAAACCATCCTATTGACAACATCATAAGAGAAATTTCTAAAGGGGTTGCTACTAGAAAATATCTTAGACACTTCTGTAATTTGACAGCTTTTGTTTCTCAAGTAGAACCTAAGAATATCAAAGAAGCTCTCTTGGACAATGATTGGATAATTTCCATGCAAGAAGAACTTAATCAATTTGAGAGAAACAAAGTATGGATCTTAATTCCTAAACAAGAAAACAAACAGATTATTGGAACTAGATGGGTGTTTAGGAATAAGATGGATGAGAATTGATTAATCACAAGAAATAAGGCTAGACTAGTTGCTAAAGGTTACAACCAGGAGGAGGGTATTGATTATGATAAAACTTATGCCCCTATAGCCAGATTAGAAGCTATTAGGATTTTGCTTGCTTATGCTTGTATCATGGATTTTAAATTGTATCAAATGGATGTAAAGAGTGCTTTTCTAAATGGTGATATCCAAGAGGAGGTTTATGTTAGTCAAACTCCAGGATTTGAGAATCCTGCTTTTCCAAACCATGTTTATAAACTAACAAAAGCTCTCTATGGATTGAAACAAGCTCGAAGAGCTTGGTATGAAAAACTCAGTAATTTACTCATACAACAAAATTTTTTAAGACGAAATGTTGATAAAACACTCTTTATAAAGACAAAGGAAAAAGACATTCTGCTTGTCCAAATTTATGTTGATGACATAATCTTTGGATCCACAAACAGTAAGCTTTGCAAAGAATTTGAAAATATGATGAAAGGAAGATTTGAAATGTCCATGATGGGAGAATTAACCTTCTTCTTGGGATTTCAAATCAATCGAAGCAAGAATTGAATTTTCCTAAGTCAAACCAAGTATTGTAATGATCTTTTAAAGAAGTTTAGTTTTGATAAATTTAAATTCATTGATACACCCATGAGTCAAGCTTGTCATTTAGAAAAAGATGAAAAGGGAAAATCTGTAGATATAACCATGTTTAGAGGAATGATAGGATCTTTATTATATCTTACAACTAGTAAACCTGACATTATGTTTAGTGTCTGCATGTGTGCAAGATATCAAGCTAATCCTAAGGAATCCCATCTAAGTGCAGTCAAAAGAAGTTTTAGATATCTAATAGGAACCAAAAATCTATGTTTGTTGTATCCTAAGGGATCAACTTGCACTCTTGTTGGCTATTATGATTCTGATTTTGCTGGTTGCAAATTAGACAGAAACAGTACATCTGGTACTTGCCATCTATTAGAGAATTCACTTGTATGTTGGCATAGCAAGAAACAAAATAGTGTTGCACTTTCAACAGCTGAGGCTGAATATGTAGCTGCTGGAAGTTGTTGTGCACAAGTATTATGGATGAAACAACACCTTTTTGACTTTGGTGTTGATCTTGGAACTGTGCCTATAATGTTTGACAACTCGATTGAGACATCGATGTTTCCTCTAATCTAACTAACTTGCAATAGATAAATCGATTATCCTATGTCAAAAGTTCAAATCAGCATTACAAAATCGAATTCATAATCGATTTATGCTACACAGTGTCTCAATTGTCAAAATAGAAAACACGATAATCGATTTCATAATCGATTTAGTCATCTGCAGTAGCAATAAATGCTGAAGTATACATCAATCCAATCGATTGGTGAATCGATTGAAGATTTGGAAAATTGTTTTAAAGAATCGATTTCATAATCGATTATTTTTCCCAGAAATCCAAAGATTTGAGAAATTTTCCAAACTCCAACCTGAGCCTCGATTTGGTAATCAATTTTGTCAATTTATCAAACCTGCAAGCCAAATAACTCGATTTGGAAGTCGATGTTGTTATGAGAAGTTTTCCTGAACTGATATCGAAATCGATTTGGACATCGATTTATCCATTGAACACTTACTTAAGGAAATCGATTTGGAAATCGATTTGCAATATGACTGTTGCAAAAAATACTAGCCGTTAGAGGCAACTATAACTGAAACCTTTCATTTCCCTCCACTAACGGTAACAAAATCGATTTGGCAATCGACGTGTCGTGTGCAAATGCTTAATAACATAGATTTAGCAATCGATTCTGAATAGTACTACTTAAAACCCTAAATCCATTTCTCAACTCATTTTCCCTCAACTTCTAAAACTTCTCAAACTTCTCTGTGTTTTCTTTGTGCTTTTTACACTTCTAAAACTCTTTTCAAACTCGGTTTCTCTGATTCCTTGAAACTTCTCAAACTTCCTAAATCTCTCAAATGGCAAGAGTGAAGCAAACAAGTGATAAAAACCCCTCTTCTTCAACCTCCTGTGGCAGAACACCTTCTCCTCCACCTACTTCCCCTCCCGCAAAAAGAGTCTTTATACCTACTCACAAGATCATGGCAAAGGATAAAGGTAAAGCCATTGCCACTGATCAAGGAAAGATCAAAAAGAGGAAGGTTCCTCAAACTAAAAAGCTGATGGGTGATGCAATGAAGGAGCCAACCCAAAAGAAGAAGAAAACCACTTCTTCCCCTCAGCCAAGGAAGCCTCAACCTTCTAAAGGTAAACCTATTGAAGACTTTGCTCTTTCCCTAACATTTCTAAATAGGAAAATCCATGAGGCAAGAACTCTGGATTTTGCATACTTTGATGCTAACGGATTCACTTTCCAAAACCATCTAAGATTTCACAGATTGATAGATTTCCTCTGCTGCCCCTTGGAAATCTATCCAAGATTGATTAGAGCCTTCTACTCTAACTTCACCCTCACAGACACTGAGTTTGAGTCTGAAGTTAAAGGGAAGAAAATTTCTATGTCCTTTAAGGAGTTCTCCAAGCTTTCAGGACTACCCTTCTATGGAGAAGCTGTTGATGGCAGGACTGATCCTGACTCTACTGATGATGCTTGGGAAACATCAGTAGACAGATACACAACTATTCAAGACCTGATGATTGAAGGATTTGTTGAAAAAATATCCCTCCCAATAGGTCAAATGAAGGTCCAACATAGGATGTTGATGTATGTGCTGACCAGGATGTTGGTACCTAGATTAGGGAACCATTCTGTAGTTCAGAAGCTGGACATCATTCTTCTTTGGAGCCTGTACAAGGAACTAAAGATGAGTTGGGCATGGATTGTGCTGATGAACATGTTGGAAACAACACAAGGAAAGCTGATGCTCCCCTACCCTCAGCTAATAACCAAGATTCTAAGACACTTCAAAATTTCATGTGTCAATGAAGAATCAGTAAAAACCACTCTAATTTTTGGTGAATCAATTGTCAACCAAATGCAATTGAAGAGGATCAATGGTGTTTGGACAAGGGCTCAACCAAATGCTGAACAAGCTGAGCCAGCTGAAAACCAATCTAAGGTTTTAGCTAAGTTGCTGGAATTTATGGAGTCTCAAGCTGCTCACAATGCTAAAGTGGAAGCCTCCCTTAGGAAACTCCAAACAAACCTCAACTCAATTGTTCAGGATGTTGATGCCATCCAAGACCATTTGGGTCTCAAGATGTCTTTTGAAGACAATGTTGACATTGGCACACAAGTGGCCAATCAAGAAGAAACAATCCCTACCAACCTAGATAGTTCTGAACCTCATGGTGAGGAGACACTTGTTGAGGCTAATACATCAGTCTCTACCTCTCCCATTGGTAATAATGAGGAACAGCCCTAGATTAGTTGATTAGGTTTTTTGTTTTCTTTGTTGATTTGTAATTTTATTTTCTTTTTTGAATATAATGACAAAAAAGGGAGAATCTGAACAAATTTAACTTGTGCTCTTGTGACTTGTGCTCTGATCTCTTGTGCTCTGATACTAAAATTTGAATGAATACAAATTTAACTTCTGCTTATGTGATGCTGTGCTCTAATACCAATCTGATACAAAATTTGGATGAATGCTCTGATATGCTCTTATGTGCTCTGTTACCAAACTTAAATGAATTTAAATTGGATGCTCTGATATTGTGTTTTGATTACTCTGATACCAAACTTGAATATGTGCTCTGATATTGTGCTCTGATACACCAAATTTGAATGAATTTAAATTGTGCTTGTGCTTGAAATTGAAATAAATTATGAAATCTTTAATGTAGGGGGAGTTTTAATGTTGAAATAAAATTTGAAATTGAAATGAGTTATGAAGTGTATAATTCAGGGGGAGTTTTTAAATAATAGTTATTATAAAGTTAAGTTTTGAAACGTAAACTCAAAGTTAAATTGTACGTTTGTCATTTAATCAAAAAGGGGGAGACTGTAAGATATATGCCTCCTTGACTATGATTTTGATATAACTTCCAAACATACAATATATATGCATAATCTGATTAATCTAATAGTTGAAGTCGAGAAACATTTTAGGAAAACAATCAAGCAAAGATTAATCATATCATAAGGCTTGAAGATTATGTGAAAGAATCAAACACTAAACTTGGACAAATCTTGGATCTCAAGCAATCAAGCAAAGATTGATGATATTATACAAGGCTTGAAGATTATGTGCAAATTTTTCTAGTGTTCATAGTGTTTATTAGGTGGATTCATCATTATGATTTCACACATCTAATATTTTCCAATTTAAACTGAAATCGTAAAATAAGTATGTTAATCAATCAACTGGAAAATCAATTGGTAAATCGATTAGTTAATCGATTTTCTGCTTCACAGAACAAAGGTCTCACTGAGTTAATCGATTACTTAAAATGTTTATATCAGACATGTGTTCTGTGATTAAAAGAAATCGATTGGATAATCAATTGGTAAATCGATTCGTTAATCGATTTTCTGATTCACAGAACAAAGCTTTCACTGAGTTAATCGATTGGCAAATCGATTACTAAAATGTTTTTCATAAGACCTGTGTTTTGTGATTAAAAAAATCGATTGGACAATCGATTGAAATACTTTTCTTAAGTTGCAAGCTTTGCACTAATCGATTGCATGAATGAATCAGTTCATCATTTATCAAAAACATATTGCATAATCGATTGGCACATCAATTTTAACTAAATATCAGAGTTACTGGGACAAGTCAAGTTGATTGGCAAATCGATTGGAATAAATGTCTGAGTTACAGGGAGAATTTAGCCCATTGCCAAATCGATTATGTCAATGAAAGTGAGTCGACTGAGTAATCGATTGTTTTGATCTCGCTGTTTGAACAAAACAATTATAATCGATTATTCAATCGATTCTAATATGAACCGAGAATCAGTTTTTGATATATGCCTTAAAAGAATTGATTAGTTCATCTATTTTCAAGATTCAAGAAAAACAAGAAATGCGATAATCGATTAGGCAATTGATTAAGCTTGTAATACACATTAATAAAATCGATTGGGAGATCGATTTGTCTGAAGTTGTTTCTGAAGCTATATAAACTGAATCAATCACAATTTTCAAACAACAATACATAAACACATAGAAACTTAGAATTTCATTATCTTTTTGAAAAATATACTTTGAGAGAAATTCTTATAACTCACAAATATCATTGGCAAATACTAAGTGTGAGAATTCATTGTGATTGAATCAAGTGTTCTTAGTTCTTTTTGAAGAACAATCTTTTGTAAAAAGAAAGTGTGTTGAAATCCAGTATTGTGAAACTGGTGGTCATCTCTTAGGGTGTGTGTGATCATCTAAAAGAGATCTCAATCTGATCTTGCTAGAGCTTGGCGAGTAGTTTTTAAGGATAGATTGGTGGTTGTTGTAGTTTGATGTTGAGTTAGATGTATAGGCATTGAAGTGCTGGAAAGCCTTAATCATACTCAAATCATTACTAGTGAAGGCAGAAATCATTGAGTGATTTCAGGACTGAATGTAGAATATCAAATCGATAAGCGAACCAGTATAAAAATCCCTGGTACACACTTTTCTATCTCTATACTCTTTATCTTGATAATGCATGTGTTCTTGAATGTGAATCTCTGTTTTGAATAATCTTTTGAATCTATCACTGTTAAATTGGAATTAATATTAAACAAGTTGGTTTTAATTATAAGTTCACCACTTAGAAAGAAATTGTATAAATTGGTTAATAATCTTGTTGATAACTTTCTAAGTATAGAGGCCATTACACCAACAAACAAGAATGGTTAAAAACCCGAATTCGACAAGAATAAGCCTAGGGAGGACGAAAATGACCTAAATATTTATCCAATGACACAAACACATCATTTGGGAACACAAGATTGGTTAAAAATCCTAATTGAATATTAATAACCCTAAAGAGGACAAAAATGACCAAAATGTTAAACGAAGAACACAACCACAGCTATTGGATGCATGATATTGATTAAAAAACCCTAATTGGACAAGAATAAGCCTAGAGAGGACGAAAATGACCTAAATGTTCATCCAATGACACAAATGAACTTATTGGATGCAAAAGATTGGTTAAAAATCCTAATTGGACAAGAAAAAGCTCAGGGAGGACGAAAATGACCTAAATGTTAAACCAATGACACAAACACATCTAATGGATGCACAAGATTGGTTGAAAACCCTAATTGAAAATTAATAATCTTATAGATGACAAAAATGAACTAAATGTTAATCCAATGACACAAATGTTCATCTAATGACACAACTAAACATATTGGATGCAAAAGATTGATTAAAATCCTTAATTGTGCTAGAAAAAGCCTACGAAGGAAAAAAAATGACGTAAATGTTTATCCAATGTAACAAACACACCTATTGGATACCGAAGATTGGTTTAAAACCATAATTGGACAAGAATTAGCATACGAAGGACGAAAATGACGTAAATGTTTATCCAATGAAACAAACGAACTTATTGGATGGACAAGATTGGGAAAAAACCCTAATTGGACTAGTGCAAGCTTAGGGAGGAGAAAATGACCTAAATGTTAATCCAATGGCACAAACAAAACCTATTGGAGTCACAAGATTGGTTTAAACTTTAGGGAGCATGAAAATAACTTAAATGTACATCCAATGACACAAATTAACTTATTGGATGCACATGATTGGTTAAAAACCCTAATTGGACAAGAATAAGCCTAGCTATAAAGAAAATGACTTAAATGTGCATCCAATTACAAAAATGAACTTATTGGATGCACTAGATTTGTTAAAAACCATAATTGGACTAGAATAAGCTTATGAAGGACGAAAATGACTTAAATGTTAATCCAATGAAATAAATGAACTTATTGGATGCACAAGACTGGTTAAAAACCCTTATTGGACTAGAATAAGCCTATAAAGGATGAAAATGACTGAAATGTTCATCCAATGACACAAATGAACTTATTGGATGCACAAGATTGGTTACAACCCCCAATTAGACTAGAATAAGTGTATGGAAGACGAAAATGACCTAAATGGTAATCCATTGACACATTCACACCTATTGCATGCACAAGATTGGTTAAAAAACCTAATTGAACATTAATAAGCTTAGGGAGGACGAAAATGACCTAAATGTTAATCCAATGACACAAACACATCTAATGGATGCACCAAATTGTTTAAAAACCCTAATTAGACAAGAATAAGCCTAGCGAACACGAAACTGACCTAAATGTTCATCCAATGACACAAATGAACTTGTTGGATGCACAAGATTGGTTAAAAACCCTAATTTGACTAGAATAGCCTAGGGAGGATGAAAATGACCAAAATACAAATCATGTGAGACAAACACTCCTTTTCGATGCACAAGACTGGTTAAAAACCTTAATTTGAGAAGAAAAAGCCTAGGGAAGACGCAAGTGACCTAAATTTTTATCCAATGACACAAATTAACTTATTGCATGCACAAGACTTATTAAAAACCATAATTAGACTAGAATAAGCCGAAGAAAGACGAAAATGACCTAAATTATAATCCAATGACACAAACACACCTATTGGATGCACACGATTTGTTAAAAATCCTAATTGGACCAGAATAGGCTTATGGATGACGAAAAAACCTAAATGCTCATCTAACGACACAAATGCACTTATTGGATGCACAAGATTTAAAAAAAAACCCTAATTGGACAAGAATAAGCCTAGGGAGGACGAAAATGACCTAAATGTTCATCCAATTATACAAATGAACATAATGGAGTCACAAGACTGGTTGAAATCCTAGGGAGCATGAAAATAACCTAAATGTTCATCCAATGACATAAATGAACTTATTGGACGCACCAGATTGGTTAAAACCCCTAATTGGACAAGAATAAGCCTAGCGATGACGAAAATGACCTAAATGTTAATCCAATGACACAAATGAACTTATTGGATGCACAAAATTAGTTAAAAACCCTTATTGGACAAGAATAAGCCCAAGAAGGATGAAAATGACTGAAGTGTTCATCCAATGACACAAATGAATTTTTTGGATGCACAAGGTTGGTTAAAACCCCAAATTAGACTAGAATAAGCCTAGGGAGGACGAAAATAACCTAATTGATAATCCAATGACACATTCACACCTATTGGATGCACAAGATTGGTTAAAAACCCTAATTGAACATAAATAAGCCAAGAGAGGACGAAAATGACCTAAGTATTCGGCCAATGATACAAGTGAACTTGTTGGTTGCACAAGATTGGATAAAAACCTTAATTGGACTAGAATAAACCTAGGGAGGATAAAAGTGACATAAATGTTAATCCAATTACACAAACACACCTATTGGATGCACATGAATGGTTTAAAACCCTAATTGGACTTGAATAAGCCTAGGGAGGAAGAAAATGACCTAAATGTTCATTCAATGACCGAAATGATCTTATGGGTTGCCCATGATTGATTAAAAACCTAATTGGACTAGAATAAGCTTAGGGAAGACGAAAACAACCTAAATGTTAATCCAATGACACAAACACATCTATTGGATGCTCCAAATTTTTTAAACACCTTAATTAGACAAGAATATGCCTAGCGAGAACGAAATTGATCAAAATGTTCATCCTATGACACAAATGAACTTATTGGATGCACAAGATGGGTTGAAAACCCTAATTTTACTAGGAACAGCCTAGGGAGGATGAAAATGAACTAAATATGAATCCAGTGAGACAAACACTCCTACCGGATGCACAAGATTGGCTAAAAACCTGATTTGGACAAGAGAAAGCCTAGGGAGGACGCAAATGACCTAAATGTTTATACAATGACACAAATTAATTTATTGGATGCACAAGACTGGTTAAAAATCCTAATTGGACTTGAATAAGCCGAAGGAGGACGAAAATGGTCTAAATGATAATCCAATTACACAAACACACTTGTTCAATGCACACAACCGGTTAAAAATTTTAATTGGACAAGAATAAGCCTGTGGATGACGAACAAAACCTAAATGTTCATCCAACGACACAAATGCACTTATTGGATGCACAAGATTGGTAAAATAAAAACCCTAATTGGGCAAGAATAAGCCTAGGGATGACGAAAATAACCTAAATGGTCATCCAATGACACAAATGAACATAACGGATGCACAAGATTGGTTAAAACCCTAATTGAAAAAGATTAAGCTTAGGGAGCATGAAAATGACTTAAATGAATTTATAGGATGCACAAGATTGGTTAAAATCTAATTGGACAACAAAAAGCCTAGGGAGGACGAAAATGACTTAAATGTTAATCCAATGACACAGACAGAACTATTGGATACACATGATTGGGTAACAACCCAAATTGAACATTAAAAAGCCTAGAGAGGAAGAAAATGACCAAGATGTTAATCCAATGACACAAATGTTCATCCATTAAAAAAAAATGTTCATCCAATTACCCAAATGAACTTCTTGGATGCACAAGATTGGTCAAAAACCCTAATTGAACTAGAATAAGTCTACGAAGGATGAAAATGACCTAAATGGTAATCCTATGACACAAACACACCTATTGGATGCACAAGATTGGTTAAAAACCCTTCATGGACAAGAATTAGCCTACATGGATGAGAATAAGCCTAGGGTGGACGAAAGTGACCTAAATCTTAAGCCAATGACACAAACACACCTATTAAATGCACAAGAATGGTTAAAAACAATAATTGGAAAAAAAAATAAGCTTAGGGAGCACGAAAATAAATCTAAATGTTCATCCAATGAAAAAAATGAACTTATTGGATGCCCAAGATTGGCTAAAAACCATAATTGAACATTAATAAGACAATTGAGGACAAAACTGGCCTAAATGTTAATTCAATGACATAAACGAACTTATTGGATGCACAAGATTGGTTAAAAACCCTTATTGGACTAGAAAAAACCTAGGGAGTAGAAAATGAGCTAAATATTAATCCAATGACACAAGCACATCTATTGAAGTCACATGATTGGTTAAAAACCCTAATTGGAAAAGAATAAGCCTAGGGAGCACGAAAATAACCTAAATGTTCATCCAATGACACAAATGAACTTATTGGACGCACAAGATTGGTTAAAAACCCTAATTGGACAAGAATAAGCCTAGCGAGGACAAAAATGACCTAAATGTGCATCCAATGACACAAATGAACTTATTAGATGCACAAGATTGGTTAAAAACCATAATAGGACAAGAATAAGCCTATGGAGTATAAAAATGACCTAAATGTTAATCCAATGATATAAATGAACTTATTTGATGCACAAGACAGGTTAAAAACCCTTATTGGTCTAGAATAACCCTAGAAAGGATGAAAATGGCTGAAATGTTCATCCAATGACATAAATGAGCTTATTGGATGCTCAAAATTAGTTAAACACCTTAATTGGACAAGAATTAGCCTAGGGAGGATGAAAATAAACTAATTATTAATCGAATGACACAAACCCACCTATTGGATGCACAAGATTGGTTAAAAACCCTTATTGAACATTAATAAGCCTAGAGAGGACATAAATGACCTAAATGTTAATCCAATTACAGAAATGCTCATCCAATGACACAAATGATTTTATTGGATGCGCATTATTTGTTAAAAACCCTAATTTGACTAGAATAAGCCTAGGAAGGGCGAATAATACCTAAATGTTAATCCAATGACACATACACACTTATTGGATGCACATGATTGGTTAAAAACTCCAATTAGACAAGAATTAGATTAGGGAGGACAAAAATGAACTAAGTATTCAGCCAATGACACGAACAAATTTATTGGATGTACACGATTTGTTAACAACCGTAATTGGACTAGAACAAGTCTAGGGAGGATGAAAATGACCTAAATGTTAATCCAATGACACAAAAACACTAATTGGATGTACAAGAATGGTTAAAAACCCTAATTGGACAAGAAATAGCATAGGGAAGACAAAAACGACATAAATGTTCGTCCAAAGACACAAACGAACTTATTGGATGCACAAGATTGGTTAAAAACCATAATTAGACTAGAATAATCCTAGGGAGGACGAAATAAACTAAATGACACATACACACCTATTGGATGCACAAGATTGGTTAAAAACCCTAATGGAACATTAATAAGCCTATAGAGTACTAAAATGACCAAAACGTTAATCTATTGACACAAATGTTCATCCAATGACACAAATGATCATCTAATAACACAAACGAACTTATTGGATGCAAAAGATTGATTGAAATCCTTAATTGGACTAGACTAACCCTACGAAGGACAAAAATTAGCTAAATGTTAATCCAATGACACAAATGAACTTATTGGATGCGCAAGATTGGTTAAAAACCCTAATTGGACATTAATAAGGCTTGGGAGGACGAAAATGACCTAAATCTTAATCGAATGACACAAACACATCTATTGGATGCACAAGTTTCATTAAAAACCCTAATTGGACTAGAATAAGCCTACGGAGGAGGAAAATGACATAAATGTTAATCCAATAACATAAATGAACTTATTGGATGCACAAGACAAGTTAAAAACCCTTATTAGATTAGAATAAGCCTAGGAAGGTTGAAAACGACCAAAATGTTCATCCAATGACACAAATTAACTTACTGGATGCAAAAGATTGGTTAAACACCCTAATTGGACAAGAATTAGCCTAGGGAGGACGAAAATGACCTAAAAGTTAATCCAAAGAACTAGACACACCTATTGGATGCACAAGAATGGTTAAAAACCCTAATTGGACAAGAATTAGCTTAGGGAGGACGAAAATGATCTAAATGTTTGTCCAATGACACAAACGAACTTATTGGATGCCCAAGATTGGTCAAAAACCCTAATTGGACTAGAACAAGCCTAGGGAGGATGAAAATGACATAAATGCTAATCCAATGTCACAAACACTCCTACTGGATTTACAAAATCTGTTAAAAACACGAATTCGACAAGAATAAGCCTAGGGTGGACAAGAATGATCTAAATGTTTATCCAATGACCCAAACACATCCATTAGATGCACAAGATTGGTTAAAAACCCTAATTGAACATGAATTAGGCTAAAGAGGAAAAAGATGACATAAATATTAATTTAATGACACCAACACACCTATTGGACGCACAAGATTGGTTAAAAAAAACCCTAATTGGACAAAAATAAGAGTAGGGAGGACAAAAATGACTAAAATGTTCATCCAATGATACAAATGAACTAGTTTGATGCACAAGATTGTTTAAAAATCCTAATTGGACAAGAAATAACCTACGGAGGATGAAAGTGACCTAAATGTTTATCCAACGACACATACAAACTTATTGGACGCACAAGATAGGTTAAAAACCCTAATTACACAATTGTACTTACTGAATAAGCTTTGGGGGGGCGAAAATGACCTAAATTTCATCCAATGACACAAATGAACTTATTGGATCCACAAGATTGGTTAAAAACCCTAACTGGACAAGAATAAGCCGAGGGAGGATGAAAATGACCTAAATTTCATCCAATGACACAATTGAACTTATTGGATGCACAAGATTTGTTTAACAAAATAATTGAACAATTATAAGGCTATGGAGGACGAAAACGACCTAAATGTTAATCCAATGACACAAACATACCTATTGGATGCACAAGATTGGTTAAAAAAAACTCTAATTGGACAAGAGTAGTGTTAGGGAGGACGAAAATTACCTAAATGATCATACAATAACACAAATACACCTACTTGATACCAGATTGGTTAAAAACCTTAAATAGACAAGAATTCGCCTAAGGAGGACGAAAATCACCTAAATGTTCATCCAATGATACAAATGAACTTATTGGATGCACAAGATTGGTTAAAAACCCTAATTGGACTAGAATAAGCCTTGGGAGGAATAAAATGACCTCAATGTTAATCCAATGACACAAACACACTTATTGGATGCACAAGATTTGGTAAAAACCCAGACTGGACTAAAATAAGCGTAGGGTGGATGAAAATGACCCAACTGCTCATCCAATGATACAAATGAACTTATTGGATGCACAAGATTGGTTAAAAACTCTAATTGGACAAGAATAAGCCTAGGGAGGAAGAAAATTACCTAAATTTTAATCCAATGACACAACACTCCTATTGGATGCACTAGATGGGTTATAAACTCTAATTGGTTTAGAAGAAGCCTAGAGAGGACGAAAATGACTTCAATGTTAATCCAATGACACAGTCACACATATTGGATGCTCAAGATTGGTTAAAAATCCTAATTTGACAAGAATGTGTCTTGGGAGGGAGAAAATGACCTAAATAATCATCCAATGACACAAATGAAGTAATTGGATGCACAAGAGTGGTAAACAACCCTAATTGGACTAGAATTAGCCTAGGGGGATGAAAATTACCTAAATTTTAATCCAATGACACAAATACACCTATTGGATGCTCAAGGATGGTTAAAAACCCTAATTTGACTAGAATAAGCCAAGGGAAATTGAAAATGACCCAAATGTTCATCCAGTGACACAAATGAACATATTGGTTGCACAATATTGTTTAAAAACCCTAATTGGACCAGAATAAGCATACAAATGATGAAAATGATCTACATGTTAATCCAATGACACAAATGAACCTTAATTGAACATTAATAAGCCTAAAGAGGACGAAAATAAGCTAAATCTTAATCTAATGACACAAATGTTCATCCAATGACACAAATGAACTTATTAGATGCACAAGATTGATTAAATACCCTAATTGGACAAGAAAAAGCCTAGGGAGGCCACAAATGTCCTAAATGTTAATCCAATGAAACAAACACACATATTGGATGCACAAGAGTGGTTAAAAATCCTAATTGGACAAGAATTAGCCTATGGAGGACGAAAATGACCTAAATGTTTATCCAATGACAAAACGAACTTAATGGATGCAAAAGATTGGTTAAAAACCCTAATTCGACTAGAACAAGCCTAGGGGTGACGAAAATAACCTTGAATGTTGATCCAATGACACAAATGAAATTATTGGATGGACAAGATTGGTTAAAAACAATAATTGGACAAGAATAAGCCCATGGTGGACAAAAATGACTAAAATGTTCATTCAATGACATAAATGAACTTATTTGACGCACAACATGGGGTAAAAATCCTAATTGGACAAGATTAAGCTTAAGAAGGAAGAAAATGACCTTAATGTTAATCCAATGACTCAAACACACCTACTAGATTCACAAGATTGGTTAAAACCCCCTAATTGGACAAGAATAAAGTTAGGGAGGATGAAAATTACCTAAATGTTCATCCAATGACACAAACACAATTATTGGATGCACCAGGTTGGTTAAAACCCCTAAATAGACAAGAATAAGCCTATGGAAGATGAAAATGACCTAAATGTTCATCCAATGACTCAAATGAACTTATTGGACGCACAAGATTGGTTAAAATCGTAATTAAACTAGAATAAGCCTAGGGACGACGAAAATGACCTAAATGTTAATCCCATGACACAAACACTCCTATTGGATATACAAGATGGGTTAAAAACAAACCCAAATTGGAGTAGAATAAGCCTACAGAGGATGAAAATGACCTCAATGTTCATCCAATGACACAAATGAACTTATATGATGCACAAGATTGGTTAAAAACCCTAATTGGACTAGAATAAGCCTAGGGAGAAAGAAAATGACCTAAATTTTAATCCCATGACACAAACACTCCTATTGGATGCACTAGATTGGTTAAAAACCCTAATTTGACAAGAATAAGCCTAAGGATAACGAAAATGACCTTAAATGTTCATCCAAAGACACAAATGAACTAATTGGATGTCCAAGATAGATCAAAACCCTAATGGGACAAGAATAAGCATAGGAAGGACGAAATTGACCTGAATGATAATCCGATGAAACAAACACACTTATTGGATGCACAAGATTGGTTATAAACCCTAAGTGAACATTAATAAGCCTAGAGAGGACGAAAATGACCTAAATGTTAATCTAATGACACAAACGAACTTATTTGATGCACAAGATTTGTTAAAACCCTAATTGGACAAGAACAAGCCTAGGGAGGAGGAAGACGACCAAAATGTTAATCCCTTGATTCAAACAATCGCATTGGATCTACTATATTGGTTAAGAATTCTAATTTGACAAGAATAAGCCTAGGAATGACGAAGATGACCTTAAATGTTCATCTAAAGACATAAATGAACTTATTGGATGCACAAGATTGGTTAAAAACCGTAATTAGAAAAGAATAAGCATAGGGAAGATGAAAATGACCTAAATTTCATCCAATGACACAAATGAACTTATTGGATGCACAAGATTGGTTAAAAACCGTAATTGGATAAGAATAAGCATAGAGAAGACAAAAATGACCTCAATGTGAATCCAATGACACAAACACACCTATTGTATGTACAAGATTGGTTAAAAACAAAAACCCAAATTGGAGTCGAATACACATAGGGAGAATGAAAATGACCTAAATGTTTATCCAATGACACAAATGAACTTATTGGATGCACAAGATTGTTTAAAAACTGTAATTGGACTAGAATAAGCCTAGGGAGGAAGAAAATGACATAAATTTTAATCCAATGTCACAAACTCTAACACCCTTATTTTAATTAATTAAATTAAAACCCTTAGTTTTGTTTATTCTTTTTGATTAATTTAGTGTGACGATTGTAGAATAATTGTTCCTCGGATGGTTGATTATTTGATGAAGTATTTTTATGTTAATTAATTAATTATTGGGATTATTTTTATCAACTAATTAAAACTCGTAGAAATATCTGTCTTAGAGTGAACAATGATCAAGTCAATTATGACCAAGTCAAAATTGAATCAGCCACACTACTCATGTGTCCATTCAAATGCGTAATTGAGAACAAAAATGATAAAAGTGTCAAACTGGGAGGTGATAGAGTTAACAATATTTACATGCTAGATTTAACTGCTATGCCTGCTAATTCTTTTGTTGCTTATTATCAAATGCTGATGAGACATGGTTATGGCATAAACGTGTTGCACACATTCATATAGATCATTTGAATAGACTTGTTAGTAAACAGTTAGTCATAGGACTTCCCAATAGAAAGTTTTCTAAGGATAGATTGTGTGATTCTTGTGAGAGAAGTAAGCTGGTCAAGTCTTCTTTTCCCCCAATAGACATGGTCAAAACCAATAGGGTTTTGCAACTGATCCACATGGATTTGTTTGGACCATCCCAAGTGAGAAGTTTTGAAGGTAACCTGTATGGCTTCGTGTTAATTGATGACTATTCAAGATTCACTTGGACTTATTTTTTGACTCATAAAAGTGATGCATTTTCTGTTTTCAAAATACTTGCAAACTTAGTACAAAACGAAACAAGTCAGAAAATAATGTATATCAAAAGCGATCTTGGAGGTGACTTCCAAAATGATGCTTTTGATAATTATTGTGAACAGAATGGCATTCATCACATGTATTCAGCTCCTAGGACACCACAGCAAAATGGTGTAGTGGAAAGGAAAAATAGGTCTTTAGAGGAGTTAGCTAGGACCATGCTGAAAGATTCCAATACTCCCAAGTATTTCTGGGCGGATGCGATTAACACTGCCACGCATGTTGTCAACAGGGTTTTGATTAGGCCAATTCTAAGGAAAACTCCTTGTGAGTTGTACAGGGGTAGAAAGCCTAATATTTCCTACTTTAGAGTTTTTGGTTGTAAGTGCTTTGTTTTGAATAATGGCAAAGAACACCTAGGTAAGTTTGATTCCAAGGCAGATGAGGGTATATTTCTAGGTTATTCCCAAACTAGCAAAGCATATAGAATCTATAACAAGAGAACAAAAACAATAGAAGAGTCAGTTCATGTGAAATTTGATGAACTTTTTAAAGATAACTTGAACAACACTCCTCCTATTGTTGATGCTCCTTTGGATGAAGTTATAGAATCTGAACCTATAGAACCAAAGGAAACTACACCTCCAACCAACAACGACTGTGTTGAACCTATTAGAGTAGATGAGTTACCTAGGGAGTGGAAGTTCAATAGAAACCATCCCATAGATAACATCATAGGTGACATCTCTAAAGGAGTAGCCACTAGAAGGAACCTTAGACATTTTTGTAACCTTACAGCCTTTGTATCTCAGATTGAACCTAAGAACATTAAGGAAGCCTTACTAGATAGTGAGTGGATACTTGCTATGCAAGAGGAGTTAAACCAATTTGAGAGAAATAAGGTGTGGCAGCTAGTACCTAAACCAGAAAATAAGCACATCATAGGAACAAGATGGGTGTTTAGGAACAAATTAGATGAGAATGGAGTCATCACTAGAAACAAAGCTAGATTAGTGGCCAAGGGTTAAAATCAAGAAGAGGGAATAGATTTTGATGAAACCTATGCCCCTGTAGCTAGGTTAGAAGCCATTAGAAATCTACTTGCTTATGCATGTATAATGGACTTTAAGCTTTATCAAATGGATGTTAAAAGTGCCTTTCTCAATGGTGACATCCAAGAGGAAGTTTTTGTTAGCCAAACACCTGGTTTTGAAAATCCTGATTTTCCTAATCATGTATACAAGCTAACAATGTTGAAAACTTGATGAAAGGTCAATTTGAAATGTCAATGATGGGTGAACTATCATATTTCTTGGGATTTCAAATTAACCAAAGCAAGCAAGGCATTTTCATTAGTCAAACTAAATATTGCAATGATTTGATAAAGAAATTCTCCTTTGATAGCTTCAAGTCCATTGATACTCCCATGAGTCAAGGAAACTTTTTAGATAGAGATGAGAAAGGTAAATCAGTGGATGTTACAAGGTATAGAGGCATGATAGGATCATTGCTCTATCTCACAGCAAGCAGGCCTGACATTATGTTCAATGTTTGCATGTGTGCGAGATACCAATCCAATCCTAAAGAGTCTCACCTTAGTGCAGTTAAGAGGATTTTCAGGTATTTAGGTTGAACTAGGAATCTCGGCTTATGGTATCCTAAGGGATCAACCTGTTCTTTAGTTGGTTATTCGGATTCAGACTTTGTAGGATGCAAACTAGATAGGAAAAGTACCTCAGGTACTTGTCACTTACTAGGCAATTCCCTTGTATCTTGGTTCAGCAAGAAACAAACCAGCATTGCACTGTCAATAGTTGAGGCTGAGTACATTGCAGCTGGAAGTTGTTGTGCTCAGATCATGTGGATGAAACAGCACCTGTTATATTTTGGGGTTGACTTAGGAACTATTCCCATCTTGTGTGACAACACAAGTGCGATCAGTATCACTAAGAACCCAATAATGCATTCCCGAACCAAACATATCGAAATTCGGCATCTTTTCATCCGAGATCAGTTTCAGTGTGGAAATATCAAGTTAGAGTATGTCAACACAACTGAGCAGTTAGCAGACATATTCACCAAAGCATTGCCAAAGGACAGCTTCCTTCACATTAGGATGGAACTAGGCATCATAGATCCTAGTGAGATCTGATTTCTGTGTCCAATCGACAGGTTAAATCGATTATCCTGTGGATACACAGGAAAATATCTTTATAAAATCGATTGCCCAAGCCGATTTGACCCATAATATGTCTATTTTCTCAAATTAGACACTCGAAATCGATTTGGTAATTCGATTTGTCATTCCCAGGAAGCTTCAGATGCTTTTACTTTCCCATGTCAATCGATTATGGAATTCGACTGACTTCTTGATATAGTGGTTAAAGAATCGATGTGGAAAATCGATTAGTTTGACCCAGGACTTCAAACATGAAGAATTCGTCCAGACTCTGCCTCGAAATCGATTTGGGAAATCGATTGTTTTAAATGTGTTTGAGATCTTCATTTAAAGGATCGATTTTTGGGTAATCGATGCTGAGATAAGTTCCCTTCTAAACTGATTTGAAAGATTTCTGAGCAAACTCGAAATCGATGCAGGTAATCGATTATGTGAATTTGATTGAAATTTTCACTCAAACGAATCGATTTGGGAAATCGATGCTGAGATGAGTGCTTGTCTGGACTGTTTTTGAAAGTTGATGAATTGATACGAAATCAGTCGCAACAATCGATTAAGTAAATATAGGAATCGATTTGGGTAATCGACTATCTTTATGACCGTTACTGCTTTTTACTAGCCGTTACGCCCCAATTTTTTCATCTTCCCCAGCAATGGTAACTAAATCGATTGGACCAATCGATTTACATACCCAACAGTATAAAAGGAACAGTGGCAATCGAACCCTAACATCAATTTCTTCATCATTCCAACTTCTTAACCTCTACAAATCTCTGTTATTTCTCTGTTTTAATCCGTACCAACTTCCACCTTTGCTGTTTCTATCTCCGATTCATTCTCTAAATCACTTACAATGGCAAGAGTCAAAAGAACTTCACCATCTACTCCTTCTCCATCATCTTCTTCAAGCGGAAGAACTCCGTCACCTCCGCCTACTCTTTCCAACCGCATTCCAGTGCCTACCCACAAAATCTCAGCAAGAGATAAAGGAAAAGGCATTGCAATAGAGCAAGGAAAATCTAAGAAACGGAAAGAACCACCAACGGAAAAACTGTTAGTTGATGCGATAAAGGAAATATCGCAAAAGAAAAAGAAGAAAAAGAATGCTTCTTCGACACCACAAAAGAAGACAACTCCACAGAAGAAAACGACACCACAACCGAAAGCAGCAACTGCTCAGAACAAACCAGCTGAGGAATTTAAGCTGCCGCCTGCTTTCGTAAAGAGGAAGATTCACGAAGCTCGTATACTAGACTTCACTTACTTCGACAATGATGGTTTTACTTTTCAAAACCATCTTCGGTTTCATGGGTTGGAAGATTTCCTATCCTGCTCGCTCGACTCTTATCCTAATTTGATTCGAGCTTATTATTCTACATTCAAGACGACAGATACAAGTTTCAAAGCAATGGTGAAAGGAAAGAAAATTTCCATGTCTTATGAGGAGTTCTCGAACCTATCGGGACTACCTTATCATGGAAACTCAGTCGATGGCAGCTCCGAAGCCGACGGAGCAGATGAAGGCTGGGAAGCTACCTTGGAGAGGCAAACAGTAGTCCAAGACATGATGGTTGATGGGTTTGTCGAGTCGGTCTCACTCCCAATTGGCCAAATGAAGGTCCAGCACCGGATGCTGATGTACGCTCTCACAAGGATGCTTGTCCCAAGGTCTGGAAATCACGTTGTTGGACATCGTGCTGCTGTGGGGTCTGTGCAAAGAGCTCAAGATGAGCTGGGCATGGATTGTCCTGGGACATATGACGAAAGCTGCATAGGGAAAGATTCTACTCCCATACCCCCAGCTGATCACGAAGATTCTTGAACACTTCAAGGTATCGTTCAAGGGTGAAGAAATGTCCAAGACCACTCTTACATTTGGTGAATCCATCGTGAACCAAATTGCGCTGCAAAGAGTGAACGACATTTGGAAGCGACCTCAAAACAATGCTGAACAAGCTCAGCAAAATACTGGACCTCCAGCTACTGAGTCAGTTACAGCAAGTTCTGAAGTGCTTGCCAAACTGCTTGAATTCATGGCAGCACAGGCAGCCCACAACGCAAAGGTGGATGCGTCAAATGCAAGAATGGAGGCTGCAATGCAAAAGCTTCAATCCGACCTGAACCTGGTAGCACAGGATATGGCAGCAATCCAGAAACATCTAGGCATTAAATTGTCTTTCAGTGATGTTGCTGAGATTGAAAGACAAGCAACTGAAGAACCACATCCGACACAATTAGATGATGTTGAACCTCATGTTGAGGAGACACCTGCTGAGGGTAATACAGCGGTCTCAGCCTCTTCCCTAGATAATAATGAGGGCCAGCCGACTCTAGATGTTTAGGATTTTAGTTTCTTAGTTGTTTTGCATTTTGTTCTGTCCTTTCTATGTAATGTTTTAGTTGGATGTATCTTTCTTTGTGAATGACTATAAAAAGTTGAGTTTATGACCAAGTTTTCTGTTGAATTATATTTTGATGATCTCTATTATGTGCCATAATCCATCTCTTTTATTGCTCTGATACAAATTTGTTTTACAAACTACTCTTGTTACTAATCTGTTCTAGTTTCAATGGATAGCAGTTTTCAGTTTTGCTACCAACATAGGGGGAGCAAACTTCTGAGTCTTCTCATTTTGACTTAACTGACAAAGGAGGAGAAAAATGTATAACTTGTATTAACTCTGAAGTAACTCTGATTTGACTCTGATACTTCACTATTGACTCTGATACTTCACTATATTAACTTGTTGGTCTGATATTGTTAGACAAATTAATATGATATGACTGATACTTCACTATTGACTCTGATACTTCACTATATTAACTTGTTGGTCTGATATTGTTAGACAAATTGATATGATATGACTGATCTGATACTATATTGACTGATCTGATAACTGATCTGATACTGGTGCATTTTGCAAATTACTCTGATACGATTTGTTTTTTTTTTTTTTTGCTCTAACCCTAATTCCATTGTATGAAAAGCATGACTGCTCATATTTAGGGGGAGCTTCTCTATACTGTTGTAATTACAATGACTTTCTTTGAAATGTTTCTCAAGTTAAAATTGCATGTTTGTCACTTAAATCAAAAAGGGGGAGATTGTTAGACATAAGTCTATTTTTGATATTAT